>JAKSZP010014851.1:0-84681 GCA_022478985.1 Massospora cicadina
TGGTAGAGGGTAACCACTGCGGCGCCCAATTTGAAAACCAAGGCGGAAGTGGCTGAGAATAATGGTTGGTCAATTATGTCTTGGAAATGGCAGAAAAAGTTTAGACTGGCTTGCTAGTCGGGATGTGTGAGCCCCCAAAAAGCAAGCCAGAATGCCAGAGGCATTGCTGACCATCGACTTGATATGGAGCCAGGAAGTGTAATACCACGAAGTGGTGGTGCAACAACAGGGTGAGGAGTATCCCAACGACAAACCACACTGAACCCATTCCCAACTCAGTATTTCTAGCTGCTAGAGGTGGGATTACTGGGATAGTTAAGATGAGATTCTTATCTTGAGAGGCCATCTTATCAGGGGTGATAAGAAGATGGATTCTTTCTTTCCATTAGTGGACATAGGGCCATAAGATCCCCGTGTATTGTTGCTGGAAGTTAATAAGAGCGGGGTTGTAAGGCCAAAAGTGTCAGACTCACTTGGCCCAATTGGCGATGGAGGGAGCCATAGTGACCAAAAGAATTGGTAAAGCCCACCCATAGTGCGGGGCGATGGGCCACCAGGGAAATGCCATCTGGGATGAGGTCAGAACAGAAAAAAAAAATTTGGTTTTTTAGGTAAAATTTTATTTGGAAAGAAAAGTAAGAAAATTGACAAAAAATTTTCTCAGTGCCATGCAACCGATTAAATAGTGATCAATTGGGTAGTGACAGGATGGGGTCAGGTCCCACAAATTTGACCTAACCAGTGAATTGTTTGGAGATGGGCGGGTTTATTCTTAGGGAACTGACATTGCAAAATTTATGGTGAGCCAAGTCTCCATCAGTTCAACCTCAAATGTCCGAACCAGGGCTCAACTATGTTTCTGAAGGTTAGCACATCAGAGTTTGGCCCAACGGGTGATGGGAATCCCTCAAGGCCATCCCATATAGGGACAGGTCCATTTGGTTGGGAACGGGTTTGGGACAGCCAACCTGCCCATGCTTGGTCATTTAACCGTTTGTTTGGTCAACAGCAGCACATCAGGCACAACACCTGAATTACTATCAGAGGGCTTTGAACCCTCATCAATGGTGCCCAATATTTGTTCTACTGGTTTAGTGATTGAATTGGAACCGTCAGTTGATCCATCCAATATCTCATTCTTCATGCTTTTACAGCCATCCTGAATTTTGGGCATCAGTCAGATTGCCGCCCAAATTAGATCTGACCAATTTCAATTCAGTAATCTCAGCACAGATTTCACTAATTCCCTGCAAAAGTTCTGCTGAGGTGAGTGTGGGTATTGGGGGTTGGATCCGAAGTGGACGAGCTGTCACCCATCACTCATCTACTATGTTAGTGAGATCGCCCTGAGTGATGAGAGGTACCACCATCCTCTTCAGTGTCTTTTTATTCAAGGACAGGAATATGACCTAATCAAGAGCCAAAGGACGTTCCCCAAGACTTAAAATGAGGGAATAATTAAATTGAAGATTGGTTTCCTCTTGTTACTCTGATATGAAGTTCCATTAGTCTTATCAAATAAAGAACCCAGCAATCATGAATAATTTTGTCTATTCAAATATCCTTTCACAGCTATAACCCTGCCTTACTCCACTTCTGGGCACAACACAAAAAATTGCCTGATTCAGTGGATGCTAAGGAAGGTATCCCGTTCTATGCTGCAGATGAGGTCATGATTAAGTCAGGTGAACAACGAGTGGTTGACACAAAAGTCACGCTTCAAATACCATGCCACTGTTTTTTTCACCTTATTAGCATTGAGGGTGTTAGTCCTTTCTGAGCCTCAGGTATTGCCTGGTATTCTTGACATAGCCTACCAGAGGCCCATCATGTTGCTGTTGGGGAACCTCACCTCAAAAGACATAGTTGTGAAAAAACACCAGGAAATTTGCAGAGAATTGTTAGTTCCTGTGGAGGACATTGAACAAATTCACTCAGTTTGGCTCTATGATGGATTTGGGCCTGCCAACGGATAACCTGGTATGTACTTTACCCAACATCCATATCTCGGACAACTAACCTCAGGTGATCTGGAAAAAGTTCACACTCTCCTTGATGATTATAGCGATATATTCTTTAAATCTGATAATGATTATGGTCATATGAAGGACTTATGCCACTCCATTGATGTGGGTGATGCCCATGTCATTTGGTCAAAACCTTACCGCAAATCAAAGGTAGAAGAATAGCAAATGTGGATTGAGCTTCAGCAGTTACTAGATATGGGGTTGCTAGTTTCTTCACAAAGCCCCTGGTCTTCACCTCTCTTGCTAATAAAAAAGAAAAATGGCGGGCATTGGATAGTCATGGACTACTGCAAATTAATTACCTCACAAAAAAGGATAGCTATCCTCTCCCTCACATTGATGCCTTGGCCCAAATCTCAGGCTCTATTTTCTTTTCTGCCATGGACTTATCTAGAGGCTATTGGAAAAATGGATCTCTCTCCTGAGGATCAGAAGAAATATGCTCTCATTTGTAGTGAGGGTCTCTTCCAACCAACCTGATTACCTCAAGGGTTGTGCAACGCACCTGCAACTTTTCAGTGTGCAATGGACCATATCATACAGGACTTAAAGTTAAGTTGTTTCATCGTCTACCTCGATGACATCACAGTATTTTCAAAGACTTTCAATGAACAAATTGAAAACCTGAAGGAGGTGTTTCAACGGCTACGCACATCTAATATAAAATTAAAACCTTCAAAGTGTACCTTCTTCCAAAAAAAGTTGGGTTTCCTTGGACAATCCATTTCTCAAAAAGAAATTCAAACAATCCAAGATAAGGTTAAAGAAATATTCAAGATGCCTCCCCCTAATAATTTAAGGGATATAAAAGTATTTTTAGGGATGATGGGATATTACCATCAGTTCATCCCTAAGTTTGCCCAACTCAGCGAACCTCTTGTTCGCCTATTGACCAAGAACACTTCTTTTCAGTGGGGTGCGGAACAGAAGCTTGCTTTTGAGATGCTGTTGTAACTACTGCAACAACGCCCTATCCTACGGCACCCAGACTATAATAAACCCTTCATCTAATTCACTGATGCATCGGACTATGTTTTGGGGCTATCTTAGCCCAATTGGATGAAAATGATGTAGATCATCCAGTATCCTATTTTAGTATTATGCTGTACAAGGATGAAAGTAACTACAGTGTGACAGAGAAAGAGTGTCTTTCTGTTCTGTTTGATGAAAAGCATGACCGCCCTTTCTTATGTGGAACCAACTTTACTGTGGTTACTGACCACGCTCTCTAAAATGGTTACTGAACATGAAAGACCCTAATGACTGGTTAGCTCGCTGGGCTCTAAAGCTCCAGCCTTATGACATGAAGATCGAACACCATGCTGGAACCCATCACATGAATGTTTATGGGTTAACTCAGCTACCGGTCCTTAACTTGGATAACAGTGAGGCGGAGAGGCTACATGATCTCTTAATGACCCCCAATGACTGGGAAGATGAGTATGAGCCTGTACAGAAAATGTTAGCCCAACACTCCCATAACACCAAAGTGGAGAACATGAGTTTTATAAGAAGGTGGGAACAAAATGGCTGCCTTACTTATGGCCGTCAGAGCGTGTACCTGCTATCCTAGAAGCCCACTCCTCTTTAGGTCATGGAGGGGCCAAGAAAACTTATGAGTGGATTAAGGACTGATTTTATTGGGATGGAATGATGGAATCTATAGTTGATGTCTTTAAAATTGTCTTATTTGCTTAAAGCAATCCAGATTCAAGACTAGGTATCAATATCAGCCAACTACCCCACAACAACTTTTCCACGCCATTAGTCTGGATGTAGTAGATCCCCTCCCTCAGACTATTAGTGGCAACAGATTTATCCTGGTAGCCTTTGACCATTTCGCTAAGTGGGTGGAAGCCGTAGTTCTTCCTGCTCAAATGGCCAAGGCCACAGCCACCCTTTTTACATCTGAATATTTTCTTTTAACATGGCTGTCCTCAAGTATTACTCTGTAATAGTGGAAAAAACTTTACCTCCAAAGTAGTAAAAACCCTGTCTACCTCCATGGGGCTCAAGAACATTTCTCTGCGCCATACAATCCATCAACTAAAAGGACTGTGGTAAAAGCCAATGGAACTTTGGTATCCATTTTACGCAAAACAAGCCTCTTCTGATCCACTTCTTTGGGACCAATTCTTACCCAATGCCCTTATGGATTACTGGATCAGTTATCATCATACTTGGAAATGTCCCCCTTTTGTGTTGTGTATGGGTGGAAACCAGAAATACCTGCTCTTTTAGTTAAAGATGTATTCACCTCTAGAGTTGAGGATCCCAGAAAGAGTCATGCGCATATTAGCTCAGCACATCATCCAACTACAAGCTGAGTCTATGACTAATCTAGCCAAAACGGTGACTAAAGAAGGGCAGGCTGCAAATGAGCTCCAAACCCCCCTGCCTACATTCCAAGTGTTTAATATGGTCTTATACTACCATAACTGCATCACCCCTAGAAGCGGTAATCTTGGATCAATATGGGAGGGCCCCAACACCATCACTTACAAAAGGGGAAATGAGTAATCTATTAAATCTTTAGCTACAAGTATTACTATCAATTGCGTACATGGCCGTTTCCTCCAACCTTATTTTCCTTCCAACATTCTTGAGGGGGGTGATGTCGGACATTTGCCCTCACAGCTAAAAGTAAGAATATCTTAGGTTGAATTCAGCCAAAGAGGGGAAATGTTAGCCATTTGTGATTTTCTGATGTTCTTAAGAGCTCGCTTAATAACATTAAAAAGGATGAAATTGAGAAAATCATCCAAAAGTCCCTGGCCAATTCTCGGTGGAACCCCATCAAGTAAGGTAACTTGAGTTCAAAACCTCTTCAGGCATCAAAAGTAAAATTGAATGGTTGGATTACTCTGACCACACAACAGACTTTGGGGCTACCATCAGAAGGCACTCCCCACCACCCCAAAGTTCTTCAATGCACCTACTTGGGGACCCACCCCCTTTTATAGGCTTGGTGGGGGTCCCCCAAGGTGCAAAGAAATTCTCAGGCGGTGATCAGCTTAAGTATATAAAGATGTTACCTCATGTATGTTTTGGCCAATCAAAATTCCTCTTCTTTCGCTCTGCTGCCCTGAAGTGAGTTCCCAAGTTATGATACTTTATTCCTTCATATTTCCTGGTTTGGACTCATGTAAGCTATTTTGAACATATCCCCAAATTCACCTCGACCCTCAAAGTACTTTAAATACTAAATAGTCAAATGTTGAGGGTCATCACTTTTCCCCTTTATTGCACTGATAATAAAATTATAAAAATGCTATTTTTATTAGCTTTTTGAATTTTTATAAAAGTTTTGTGGAATCCAGCAGGTGATAAGCACTAGCAAGCATGAATCAGCTGTATTCCCACATTGAACACTAATTCTTCATAAAATAATGAAAAAAATCGCTTTTTTCCAATCCTTATAATAACAATATTAGTTGGAGTTCCTGCACTATAATGTCAATATTATAACTACTGATTGTCCAAAATTGTTTTGACAATTTAAGAATTTAGCATTAAGTTCAATCCGCATTTCAGACTGTGAAGTGAGTGTTAGTAGCTTTACAGAAAAGAGACTATTAATAGAAGCAAAGTGCACGCACCCAGTACTGTGATCCCACCCTCCATGCTTAGGGAAGAAACCAATGATACCACCATATGCATGTATACTGTGAGGCCTACAAAAGGTAACATATGGTATAAATATATACCAAGGTATCTTTATTTTAAAGGAGATGACCAAAAGATAGATTAATTGGAGAAACAAAATATAAGGTAAAACAGGAATTTGGGTCTAAATCAATTATTTTGGATTTATATTTACTCTAGACATTAGAACGAGGCCCCCACTCATAGTAGTTTTATATCTCAGATAAGCAAAAATTTGAGACTTTTATAATGACTGAACGCTACCATTATTTGTAACGCTAAATTTAGTAAGTAAATTCAATCCAAAACTTCTTAGGTTAAATAAATTGAACCGTTATCTAAACTATAACTGGTAATCTTTAACCCTGTTAATGTAATGTTTGGGCCCACATCAAGCGATTACTAGGATAAACTTGGGCCTTCTTGGCTTTAACCCAACTTTTATATACAGTGTATCTAAGGTCAGGGAGTGTGGCTAACTTGACTCATCTGACCTGGCTCATCTCCTCCTTATCCATATGGTCCAATCCAATAGTTAAGTCATTTAACCATGACACAAACTTTTCCCTTTAATATCTTGCTCAAATTTGAATTACTAGGTAAGTTTTTTCATTCTGGTTGACTCCTGGATAAATCACTATTTGAGCAATGGAATTGAGACCATTTTTAGAGCTTTTATAAAAAATATAAATATGCACAGAGCTGTCTGATGTTTTCAAGTAAAAGCTACAGATTCTGTGACTAGGATTGTATGGGCTGAGGTGTAGGTTGGGAGAATGCACGTGGAAAGCAGGGATGGGCAGAAGATACCTATCCTTCTTCTAGGCTATTTAAAATCAAAATTCTGGTTAATAGGTAGGATTTAGGATTATGCTCTTTTTGACCTGAAAGGTTGCATAATTTTCATCAACCTAACAGCAGATTCCGCAGGTCATAAATTATTGAAAAGAAACTAGAAAGTAAAGCCAAAATGCTTTAACTGAGTCACTAATAGATGCAAATCAAGATATTTTAATAAGGTGAATGGAGCAAATGGGCATATACTGATTATGGAACTGTCTGAGATGTCTTGCCTTCTACGCGTGAAAAAATTCTCAATATGTAGGTAAGCGTTGGGCTCTGATTAGGAGGCAGTTGTTTAAAGTTGAACATGGGGAAGACAAAATCTACCAGTATACTAAACATGCATTATTATCAAATAATGCTAGATTTCAGATAGTTATGTTGAAGAATATTCATAAGAAAATTCAGAACAGTAGTTTTATTGAGACTTATGTTAGTTTAAGACTCTCTCAGAAAACACTGTTTATTTATTATACAAAATTTCTTAATTGCAAATCATGGTTTTATTACATTACTTTGTAATTGTATTAGAACCTGATTATATTAGAATAAAACATTTAAAGTGTGTGATGAGATGTTTCACCTCAATATAGAATCATAAAACTGCACAAATGTGCATCAAACTTACCACAATGCAATAGTTGTTACTTGCAGTGGAAAAATGTTGCACCTTGCTTAAGAATTGTAAAAGAGTCAAAACGAGCATTAGTTTTCCCAGTGTGCTACGGTTGATCTACATGCACTAGTAAGATTCAAGATCATAAAAAACCAATATGTTAGATATAATCAATCAGGAGGTATTCAACTCATCTACCTTTGCAATAAACGGTTTAAATTTACTTGGTTTCACAATGCTGAGTTCTAGAGAAATTACATCACATTGATGGTTGCAATATGATTTACTGTTTTTGGTTTTTGGATAGATCAATATTATAAGTTCAACTTTTTTATTTCTTGGCCAGTCATCAAAGCTGTAATTAATTAGGCTTCCATGCCTATATATTATACTAATTTATTTATATTTTCATCTCACGATAAGCTTTAGATGGAAATCATATTACTCCTAGTTTGGAATTCTGTCTTCCACATTGCTCCACAATATAAACTTAAAATTCACTTGAATAAACGATTTAGCTTAAATTCACAAAAGTATCAAATTTGTCTATCAGCATTGACAAGGACAAAGGAAAACTCAATGATGTTGCTAACTTTGTAGTATGAAAGAAACTCCAAAGATCACAAAAGTAATATTGGCATGGCCACTGTATCTCTTCCAAGATGGGCAATTGTAGGAAGCTTGCAGTTTAACAGGTGTACAAGCTTAATTAATAATAATGTCTTTGATGAATAGTGACTGTTAGTGTATGAAAACAACTATCCTAGTAAAGTTCTTGATATGAGTGATTTCCAATTAACACTGATAATTTTTAAAGACAAATGATTTTTACCTTACTAAAGATATATGACACTTAAAAAGGGTCTTAAATCCTCAACAACTTCTACTAGAAGTAAACATAAAAAACAGTTTACAAATGTAAGGTGTCCAAAAATCTAATGTGTTTTTAAAATAAGTTGTAGGGATATTATATAATGTGATAGTATGATAAAACATGTGTAAAATATTAATTGTGGCTACCACTCCTATCTGAGAGCGCCTAGCCAATAATAATTAATATTAGTTTATAATCTGGGCTAACTTCCAAGAAAAGTGTGTTTCCACACTTATTTAGCCACAGCTGATTTACTATAGTTTAGCACTCTAAAACGCCAATATAATCAGCTATCTAATTGAAAGTTGCAAGCGATTAATTCAAAGTAGTATTTGCCCATTTTGTAAAAACTCTAATGAACTGCATTATCTTCAAAAGTCCCTGATTGATATAAATGTATCTGATATTGCATTCACATCACTTGTAAATTACAATTAATCATTCAATTGTAATTATTGCAATTAGCAGTTTATAAATAAAAAATGTCTACAAAGCTTTAACTTAAGCTTAGATATAGATGAACCAAAAAATAAATATATAAATAAAGCTTAATTTTTGTTAATATGGATAATATGATCATATACAAATATCTATAACATCATAGTCAGCCATGTAGTGCTAAGAATAGCAACCTGCGTTTTTAGCATAATTATTTCTTACTAGTGGGAACTTACCTAAATTGCTGTTAAATCCAAAAAACGCTTTTTTGATGTGAGGTTTATTTTTCTAGTGTAAAATTTGGGAACTTGTGAAAGCTAAACTTTATAACCTTAATGTCAAATTTTATAACTTTTCTTTCCAAACTTTTTACTCTCGTTGCAATCAATAATTAAAACAAATTTGATATGAGACTAGGTAAGTTTGATAATCTCTTTGAGGAGATTTGTGTGCACCAAATGTTGGGTAACGGTTGGGCTAGAAAAGTAAATGGCACAGGATTGGGCTCTGCACCATCTAAAGTTTGTAAATGCCCCAGAGACACCAAAGGCCTGATAAAAATAAAAAACTGGCAGTGAATATTTCCCCATAGATTTTAGCCTGGCAAGCAAAATTTAACCAGTCCATCAATATTCCGCATTCCCAGCCCCTGTCATCAGTGGAGCATGGGGTTTGAGTTTTCCTAGGAATTGATCAAATGACACTTTAAGAAAAGTTCTGTGGAGATGTGCACAACCATTTCCCAGCTACAGTATACATAGCACTGCACTCCATACCCGCAGTTGGTTGGATCTCAGGTTTGAAATAAACAGGCAGCAGATGAAGCTATCTGGTGCATGTGGTGATAGACCTCCTGGATGGTCAATGGGTGATTGAGATAAAGAGCACTCAGTGGACCAAGTCAAACCAAATTTTTTAATTTTTTACTTTCTTCCAGCAATGATAAGCACACAGTGCTAGAGCTCCACCTCAAAGAAGGGCTTAAAAGCTATGATGAAATTCACTCCTTTTAAACGCAATTCTTTACGCTCATGCTGGACCTGTGCATTGGAAAACAATTGCTGTTATCACCCCATCCACAGTCATTGTGGAAGATTTGACACAGATCCCCCACACTGCAGTTGTGTTTGTTGATGGGCAGGAATCCCACCCATTCCGCATCACAGTGGATAGCGTGCCCCCTATCTGCACATTTTGTCATGGTTTTGGCCACAAGGCCCACACCTGCCCAGCCAAGGAGGGAATCAGACAAAACAAAATCCCCCAATGCAATTTGCAGTAAAGACTCCCATTAAGAACTGGCTAATGAAACTGGTGCCACCTTCCTGTGGGGCTGCAGGGGTGTTACATTCAGGTCAAAACTGTGTCCCATAAAGATCATAAAAAGGCCAAGCAGGCCTGCAGAGTAGCAGCCAAGGCAGTGACCACAGCTGCAACCGTGATCCCGCCTGCCAGACCCAGTATGACATTAAGTCATTTGTAGCTGAAGCTGCTCATGAATCCGTTCACCAATCAAATTGGGCCAACCAACCTGAGGACTTGATAGGTGAGTCAAATTTACCTGAGCAATATTACCAAGCTTTGATTAAAACCAATTCTACCACCCATTTCTTTCCTAAGTTTCTGTTGACCTCCGTTGATTCACTGCAGAAGCACTGCAATTCAAATAATTCAAAGAAAAACCTGCCAAAAAATCCGATGCTTCATTAAAGAAAAGGAATCCTTTAATCCCACATATAAGGCGCACATATGCGGTCTACAGATGCTGCTGAGAAAGCAGAAAAGGAAGGCAAAGTAGATTTTTCCTGTAGCACCTAAAGTGCGATGGGTGAGCCTTCACAATAGGGATGATGAACATTGCTGGACTCAAGTCCTTGCCGTCCCAGGCTAGGAAACTGAGTTTTAAAAAAATTACCTGTGGACATCCTGGACATTCAGGAATCCCACTGTCCACACAGTACTGAGGAAACATGGCTAACCATGATCATCCCCTCCCTTTCTATTTTTGGTCACTGCACTGTGGGGTGCTTATACATGTGACCCATAATTTTAAATTTATTTCTAAAAATTTGTACCTTGATGGCCATGTGCTTGTAGTGACCTTTTCTTGGGATGACGAAGTGCACGCTATCATTAATAATTATGCCCTGACATGTGCATGGGCTTGCCAGGAATTCTTCTTGGCCATAACTTTACTCCTACTTCCCAATGACCTGTTTGTGGGTGGCGACATCAACTGGTGGGCCAACACGGCCACCAACCGCTGGCCTTCTGCACTTGCCCCCCATAGGGGCATGTAGAACATTTGCTTTCTAAAAGCCACTTTGGTGCTTTTTGATACCTTACCTAAACATGCACCGCTGCTCACCCACATATCCCATTCCCATGAGCACAACATTCAGCTGAGGTCTATATCCCGCATTGACCTTATTTTTGCCCTTTGAACTTTTGGTCTCAGGTTGCACACTTTATGATGACAAAAATTGATCTCTCTGACCACAGGTTGGTGTTAATTTCCTTCTCTTTATTGCACTAATGGAATAGGCGCCAAAGTGGTGCAGACTTCGTCCAACTGAGCTCACGTCGCCCAGGTTTTCCTAATGGGTAGAAAATGAAATTCTAGCACTGGAGTTCACCACGCTGTTCTGTGAGGACCCACTTACTACCTGGTCAATCTTCAAAGCAAACACCATCCGCCAGGCACGCCACCTCTCATAGCGTCACTCAGGCTGCATCAGCAGTGATTATGCGCAAGCTTGCAGAAGTGGACCACCTGGAGTCTAACGTCCTGGCTGCAGGCTACAGCCCATCTTGGGGTTATAAGTGGACAGAAGTGTCTTCTTGTCTCACAACACTGGTAAGACAACACAAACAAAGCGTTTGTGTTCAGTATAAGGCAAAAAATATGATGGTGCTGACATTTGCTCTTCCTGTTTTTTCAAAAATTCTTTACACCGTGTCAGAGCTTGGCCTGTACACAGGTGAGGCAGCCAGACTACTCCATCCCAGATACTCTAGCTGAAGTGGCAATGGAAGTACAAAATTATTAATCTGAATTGATCTCTCCAATTCAGTCAAATTGGATGAAGTTGACAAATTTTCTCAAAAGTGAAAATATCTGCACCATTTTCCATTATCTGGAGTTGATGAATTTAATTTCTTGGGATAACTCTGGTATGCCGTTCATGGTGCACCACACAGGAAGTGCCGAGTCCATATGGGATTCCTTATGAGTTCTATAAGAGATATTAAAATTATTTCTCATCTTTGTTGGATGCCTCAATGAACCAGTGTTTGTTAGAAGCGCGCCTCCTTCCTGGGGGCCAGGAGGCATTTACAATATCTTTGTATAAAAAAGGTATAAGCTTGACTTGGCCAACTGGCGCCCCATTTTACTTAATAATACAGATAGTAAATAAAGACTAAAATTATGGCCAACCGCCTAGGGGAAGTTGCCTCTGATATCACTTCCTCTGAGAAATTTGGTTTTACCCCTAAGCGGTCTATATGGGACAACATACACACTTTAACCAACGTCTGTCAATCCACGGCTACTGGGGCACTTGTTTCTTTAGACCAGAAGAAGGCTTATGATAGAGTCAACTGGGATTACCTCAAATCCCATCTCCACAAGTTCTACCTCCCCCATCAGTTCATTAATTGAGTGATGTTTTTTATGGAATCTGCCAATATGGCTGTGCGTGGCCCTGGCTTCCACACTGACATAGTTCACCATCAAAGGGGCCTCTGCCAAGGGGACCCTTTGAGCCCATTCTTGTATAACTTCAGCCTCAACCCACTTTTATGCAACGTGAATTCCCGTCTTATTAGTGCCCATGTGCAAGGCCAAGCACCAATTAAGAAGTTGGCGTTTATTGATGATTGTGTGGTTGGGGTGTCTATTAACCAAGATACATGTGCGCTTGAGGCTACATCCAGGATTGCTTCAGGATAAGTAACGCTGCAATTAACGCCTCCAAAACCAAAATCATTCTCCTTATTTATTTCCAAGCCCGCTGGTCACCAGCACCCCGTTTCCTACCTGCTTCAGCTGCTAGCTCACAGGTTCGCTTGCCCTGCCCAACCCCAAACTGCCCCGCTTGTTCTCCCTTTCATGCCAAAACCACTGTGGTCTGGTACGCCATTTGGGTGTGTGGCTGGAGGCGTGAGGGTAAGCCTCATCAGTGTTGGAGCACCATATTATGGACTATGTCACAAAACGCATCGCCTCCCTCAGAGCCCACCAAACTACCCTCCCAGGCAGGGTTGTGCTGGCCAACTCTATTCTCCCTTCAAAAGTCTGGTTTGTGGCCCATGCCATCACCTTTTCCCCCTTTCTTCAAATCTTTGTACGCCCTCCTGCAGGGGTGGCTTTGGTTAGGCCGGCCACCGCCAGTGCACCTGGATGTCATTTTTGGCCCTAGCCATAGTGATGGTATGGGCCTGCTCAACTTTTAAGCCCATGCTACCAAAATACTTGGCACCTGGATCGCTGCAGTCACCAACCCCATACTCCAAGCCCAACACTTGTCACTCATGGCATGCTCCATTTTTTTCCCGCACCCTGGGCCTCAGCAATCCTATCCACCCCCATTCTCTGTTAAAATATCTTGCCTTGTATCCCTCTGTTGAGGGCCCACATGGGACGTCGCCCCGCTTCAATTAAATTCTCCACTCCATGCAGAGCTCTGAGTGGAGAATTAGCATCAGTGGGCACATCACCAAGAGGGTTCGCCATACTCCCCGCTTCAAACAGGAAGTACAGAGCCAAAAAGTTCTGAACAGTTTGATACCCAGGAGGTCCCCTATCATGGCCAGAGTGGATTATCTGGACATGTTGGGCATCCCTTACTCCCTAGAAACTCAGAAAGACATCCGGAACTACACTCATCACCCTCTTTTGCAGCCACAAGTTCATTCCTGTGTGTGACACTGCTTAAAACGGGTATATCATACTGCTGATCGATCCAACGCATCATACTCCTCATGTGTTGTGTGTGACCAAAATAGGAGTTTGGTCCATCGCCTGGAAAAGTGCCCACTAAAAAATATCTGGCGTGAGGTTCAGCGCCTTATTTGCCAAGAACAAACACAGACATTCAGCCTCTCTAGGAACGTCTTCGCCTTGTCCTTGAATTCCCCTATTCAACCTTTGCTCTGAGCCTTAGTGATAGCAATTGCTATGTGGACTATAAACACAGTTGTCTTGGATGCCATTTCAGGCTATACACCCACTCTCCTGGAAGTTGTACGCCAATTTCAGTCACATCTTATGGACCACTTTCAAGCATGGTTGTTTAATTATCTACCATTTCGTTAATGACAGTTGGTCTCATCTTTGTTCCTAGTTTGGTCCTTCACTTCAGAACCTTTCCTTCATATGTGCTCAATAGTGGTGCAAGCTTCTACTCACAATACCCCTTACCATTTTTTGGCGTTCCCGCTGGCAACAGGAGACAGTATTAGCTTCTCTGGGGTGCCCCTTGCGCATATTAGTGCTTGATTATTATTACATATCGGAAGTGTCCATCTCATGGTTGGCCTTCCCCAAATAAAATTTAAAAATTTAAAATTTTTTCTGCCTGATCTCACTTTTCGTGAATTTTTATGAAAAGTTTAATATACCACGGCCATCTGGCCATGTCCATTTTCCTGTTGATGTCCTTGGATACGCCGCCTGATGATCCAGTTTGGGGTAGAAGTGCTCCAATGCCTAGCATTTTCTGCCCTGCAGGCAAATGCATTTGCATGGGTCTGAATAGCCCACCATTTATACTGGCCATTTTGTCACCCCACAGGAATTAGCGCTACACCTTGCATGCATCCACCCTTCTCACCCCCATCCTCTCCCCTCCCTTTTTCCAATGTTTGATTTTGCCTGTATGTTGACTACAATCGTTTATTTCTGTATTCTGACAAAGCAATAATCAAAGTTGTTACTGATGCATTCATGACAGCTGGCGATATTGATTTCCACACATTTAAGGACTATTTTGACATAGGCTTCCAGACAGAGGAGGACGCTGCAGAAGCGGCTTTGACTCCCCTTTTCTTACAAGAATACTCCCATTCCAACTACATGTACTCGCCTCTCTACAGACAAAACACTGGTGGTGTCCTTTGAATATCTCCCTTCCCACCGCCCACCCCCAAATTATATATAAACAATTGATGGCAGAGCTTTTGGCTTATGGGACTCAGCCCAACCTTTTATTCACTGTTCCCTCTGGTTCAGAGCGCCTTACTGCACCACACGCCACTGCCACCATAATCCCACACCACCCTGCTATAGCTCAACAAAGCGCCCCATACTGGTATTGCTGTGTCACATGAGCTTTTTGGGGGGCTTGTATGGATAATGGTCACCATATTTGTCCCCTCTGTTTTGGGTTTGACCATTCCAAAAAATCTTGTTCTGGAGCAATTACTCTGATGTGGCTTATGATCCCTTTTCAGAGGATTCTTAATGGGCGTTTTGTTGCCCCCTCCCACTCAACGTTCTAAATCGATGGGCCAGAGTGGGAAATTGGCCTCCACCAAGTCATCTGACCACATTAACTCACCCAAATTCAACCCTACCAATCAGAGTCAGGCATGTACCACCATTTGCACCCAAACATCTTCCCATTCGCCTTCTTCTACCCACCCAAATTCAGTCTCTACTCTTATGAAACAGAATCCTTGGGACCTATTGGCTGAGATTGATGAATCAGGTAAAGTTATTACAAATAAGGAAACTGGTAGACCTCATGCCCAGATTAATTACCAATGGGCAAAGTTTACAATTATGATTTTGACAAAACCCTACCCCCAAACAATGCGCTCCTAAACATAATGCTGTCCCATACCAAAGTGACCAACAGCTCGTCTTAGCAGCGGTAGCCTCACCCCATTGCCCAGACCTCTGCAAAGCAGTGTCCCAACCAGTGGCTCAAGTTCCATGATGGGCTGACCACAACCGTCTTCCCCCCTGATTTCCACAAAGCAACACTGGACAAAATCACTAAATTGTATGATGATGGCTAGACGTAGTCATCCATGGTGAAAAACTAGCAAATTTAAAAACATCTTTAAAATCACCCACCACAATATAACCAAACTGACCAGCTCCCTGATGACCGCATTCAAGATGACCATTAACTCACAGAATTAGTTATGGCTATCTTCCAAGCTGAAATGAAGAAGATAACTCATTTTTATCGCCATACACCCCACCACGCTTTGCCTTAACGCCCTGGCTCTCCACGTTTGTACGCTTCTATAACTATAATGATTCTGTCATGAACAATAAGCCTTTAGGAGAGCTTCCTGACCCCCCTCACCCTCTGCCATTGTGTTTTAATGGTATTCCGCCCCACGCCTGGTTGGGGGTTTTGCTTTGTTTTAGTTGTTCCATTCATTTGTTCATTCAGTTCGTTTACTCAATGAGAATTGGTAATGTCCATCCCCGTGTTGGCATATTCAAATAAATTTAATTTAAATTTAATGCCAAAATTTACAGATTCTAGTCAACCTATACTTTCAATCTCATATACTCAATCTAAGTGGGGGAAAATGACCAGGATCCTAATCCTGACAGGTAAAGATCAAAAGCCTAAATGAGGAGGTTAACTTTTTTTGGTATGGAGTGTAAGAGTAGACAAGATTGAAAGTTGCCTTTAAACTTAAAAACCATCATGTTATATATATTCTTAGTATCATGATAAAGTTTACTGATTTTTACTTTTCTTTCTCGTTGCAATCACTATTGCAACCTATTCAATTCAAGACTAATACTAGTTTGATAATCTCACAGAGGAGATTAGTCTGCGCCCATGTCAGGGAGCAGTTGGGCAAGCAAGGTAAGAGGAGCAGGTGGAAGGCCCGCGGCCTCCAACAAATGAAAACACCCTGGAGAATCCGGCGGAATTGACAAAATCTTAAAAAACTGGCGGTCACGATTTCCCTGGAGATACTCTCATGGCAAGCATGATGCAACCAGTACATCAACATGCCACACCCCCAACCACTTTTGTCAGTGGAATTTGGAGTCCGCGTGTATCTGGACATCCAAAAAACGGCCTTATGGGAAAAATTTTGTGAAGATGTACACAAAATTTTCCTGACCGCAATGTACATTGCACCTCACTCCATGTCACGCAGTTGGCTGGAACTAGGTTTTGAGAGCAAAAAAGCAGCAGATGAGGCTGCAGTGGTGCGCATAGTGGTCGACCTCCCCAAAGGGCAATGGGTCGTCGAAACCAAATGCACCAGATGACAAAATCAAACCAAATTTTCCTTACATTTGATTTTTTGCCTACTATGGTAAAACGTGACATTTTGGAACAACACCTGAAAGATGGTCTCACCATATATGGTAAAATACAATCTTTTGAAATGCAACACTTCACGCTGATACCACACCTGTGCACCGGCAAAGCCATTGCAGTTCTGACCCCAACTGAGGAGATCGCGAACGACCTAACCCAGATCCCGCACTCCACCTTTATTGACATCGCAGGGTATACCACCCACCCATTCCGGGTGACCGTGGACAGCGCACCCCCCATCTGCACCCACTGTGAAGCATTCAGCTATAAGGCACATGCATTCCCCACCAAGGAGGGCATCACATTCCAAGAGCACCCCTCGGTGGCCATGGCCAACGGAGAGGCGCACTACAAACCAACTGCAAGCACCAAGGAGGCTTTCCCGTGGGGAGCACAAGGCTGCTACCTATTGGTAAAGCCTATCTCCCCACAATAATGAAAGAAGGCTAAGCAGGCCTGTAGGGCCGCGGCCAAGGAAATGGCCAAGGCCACCACCGCTATCCCACACTCACAACGCCAGGAGGACATGGAAACCTTCATGGCGGAAGCAACTTGGGAATCCATCAACCAATCAGTTTGGAGAGCCCATGTTGAGAAGGCCACTCAAACCGAGGATCTGATGGGAGACTCAATCTCACCCAATTGTTGCACCCAAGCTCCAGTCAAAACTGACTTGGGACCTATCCCAACTGAAAATTTTTTTTTGACCTGCTCAACGGTGCACTGAACTCATCCGCACCGCAAAAAATTTGTCTGATGTCAGGAAATCAAAAGTGAAGGCCAAAGCCAACATGACTCTTTCCGCAAAAATTAACAAAAACCCCAACAGCGTTGCTGCTAGCACCCACGCTGCTGTGAAAGCCCGTGGGGACCTTGAAGAGGCTGGTGGGCCTGGGGGCCCACCCCCTCGCACCTAAGGTGCGATGGGGGAAACCTTCACTCTAGGGATGCTGAATATCGCCGGACTCAAGGCCTCCCCATCCCAGGCTAGGAAACTGAGTTTTTTACAACATAATTTACCCGTGGATATCCTGGCCATCCAGGAGTCCCACTGTCCACAAGGTTCGAGGAAACTTAGAAAACAATGCTCCTCCCATCCCTATCCTTTTGGTCAAAGCACTGTGGGGTGCTAATTCAGAAAAATGATTTTTTCAAATTTGTATCTTTAGAAACATTCCTAAATGGCCGAGTGCTCATTGTCACCTTCTCGTGGGCTGACGTAGCGCATGCAATCATCAACATTTATGCCCCAAATGGTGCACACGAGCGTCAGGAATTTTTCTTGTCAGTCAAATCCCTCCCGCTACCCCCTGATTCTTTCCTAGTTGGCAACATGAAATGTTGGTTAACCTCACCAACGGACTGGTGGCCTCCCTCACCCCACGCCCCACAGGGTCACGTTGAACTATGCTTTCTAAAGGCCACCCTTGGCTTAATGGATGTGCTGCTGCGACATGCCCCGCTGCTCAAAAACATGATGCGTCCCCACGTCCACAACGGCCAATTAAGGTCCATGACCCACATTGACCTTATTCTAATGCCGGCGAAATTCCAACCCCACATCTCCCACTTCAAAACAATGAAAATAGAATTCTCTGACCACCGACTGGTCTTGATAACATACCACCTACCTGTCACAGTTGCTAAGGCCCCACATTGGTGCAAAATCCGCCCCCTGAGCTCGTGTCACCAGGATTTTCCACGTGGGTGGAAGAGGCAACTTTGGCAAAAAAGTTTGTTGCACCATTTTGTGCGGACCCCATTTCCACATGGGCAACTTTCAAAGAGGATAACATCCGCCACTCTCGCCATCTCTCCTCCAGATGTTCATGAGCCAAATCAGCAGTTATCTCGCATGCTCTGGCAGAATTGGCACACTTGGAGTCCAACATTCCAGCTACAGGATACAGCCCTGCATGGGGCTGGAAGTGGGCGGAGGCAGCCGCCCACCTCAATGCACTCGACTGGCAACACAAACATCAGGTTTGTGTCCAAAACAGGGCCACACGCACCACTAAAGGCAACAAGTGCACCGCATATTTCTTTAAAAAAAATTTTGCACCATGCCAGAGCGTGGCCTGTACACAGGTGCGAAGATCAGATAATTCTATTTTGGATACACTGGCTGAAGTAGCAATTAAAAGGCAAAAATATTACTACAAGTTATACTGAGCCAAACCAATTCAGCCGGCTAAAGTGGCGGAATTTCTCGACCAAGCTCATATCTGCACCATTTTCCAATACCCAAAAATAATGAATTTAATTACTCTGAGTAAATTATGGACAGCCATTCGCGGTGCACCAAACCAAAAATGCCTAGGCCCAGATGGCATTCCATATGAGTTCTTCAAAAAATATTTCAAATATATATCCCCACTTCTGCTTGCCTCACTTAACCAATGCCTATTGGAAACGCGCCTCCTACCAGGAGGACATGAGGCCTTTACTAACACACTTTTCAAGAAAGGGGATAAGCATAACTTAGCCAACTGGCGCCCCATTTCTCTAACAAACACAGACACCAAAATTTTAACAAAAATCATGGCTAACCGTTTAGGGACTGTAGTATCTGCCACCATCTCCCCAGAACAATTCGGTTTCATCACCAGAAGGTCAATTTGGGATAACGTGCACTCTGTGGCTAATGTATGTCAGTCCACAGCCTCTGGGGCACTTGTATAATTGGACCAACAAACGGCCTATGATAGAGTAAACTGGGAATACCTAAGGACCTGCCTCCATCAATTCCGCCTACCACCTCGCTTCATCAACTGGGTGATGCTGCTCATGGAATCTGCAAAAATGGCAGTGCGTGGCCCTGGCTTCAGAACAGAAGTAGTCCGCACTCAAAGGGGCTTGCGACAAGGGGACCCCCTCAGCCCACTCTTATACAACTTCAGCCTTAGCCCACTACTGCGAGTTGTGAATGCCCAACTCACTGGGGTCCATGTGCCAGGCCAAGCCCCAGTCAAAATATTGGCATTCGCAGATGATTGTGTGGTTGGGGTGTCTAATAATCAAGATGCACGCGCGCTTGGAGCTCTCATCCAGGTCTTTCCTGGGTAAGCAACGCGGCACTGAACGCCTCCAAAACTGAAATCATCCTCCTTGGTCGGTTTTAGAACTTCTGGGCCCCAGCAATTAGTTCCCAACCCAGCCCATCTGCTCGCCCACGTCCACGCCTTACTAACTCAACACACACCGCTCAACTGGTGCTCCCCTTTGTGCCACGCCCTACCATAGGACTGGTGCGCCATCTGGGCGTGTAGATGGAGGCAGGCGGATATGCGTCAGCAGTAATGGAGTGCCATATTTTGGACAACGTGACGAAGCGAATCGCCTCTCTCAGAGCCCACCCTACTTCCCTTACTGGCAGGGTTGTTTTAGCCAACTCTATGCTCCTAATTAAAGTCTGGTTCGGAGCCCACGCCACCCCTTCTCCCCAAGATTCTTCAAATCCTTGTATGCCTTGCTGCAAGGATGGCTTTGGTCAGGCCGCCCTCCACCAGTGCGGCTAGAGGTCATGTTTGGCCCTCATCATCATGGTGGCATGGGCCTGCTTGACTTCAAAGCCCATGCTGCCAAGATCCTGGGCACCTGGATCGCGGCCATCACCGCTCCCACACTCCCATCCCAACACTGGTCCCGCGCAGCCCACTCCAACTTCTCCTGAGCCTTGGGCCTCAACAATCCATCAAACCCCCACTCCCTGATGAAATACCTCGCATCACACAAATCGGCCCCAGGTCCTCACGGGAAAAAAACCCACTACAAACGAATTCTACTCTCCATGCGGAGCGCGGAGTGGAGAATTTGTATTAGCGGACATACAACCCAAAGAGGCCGCCCCTCTCTTCAGTTCACACAAGAAATACAGGGGCTACCCATCCATGATGGCGTGATCCCCATTCGGCCCCATGTCCTATCCAGGGTGGACTACCTGGACATTATGGACATCCCTTATTCCATTGAGACCAAAAAACAATCTGGAATTATGTACATCACCGTCTGTTGCAGCTCAAGTCCGCTCCCATGTGTGGCACTGCCTGAGGCGGGTGTATCATACAGCTGAGCGCTCTAATGCTTTACACTCATCCTGTGTCGTGTGCGGCCAGTATGGAACGCTGTTCCACCGCCTGGAAAAGTGCCCCACCTCTAAAGCAAATAGCGCGAAGTTCAACGTCTGCTGGGCCAGGATCAAACGCATCCCTTCAGTCTGTCAAGAGATATGTTTGCTCTATCAATGGCCTCCTCCCTTCCACCCTCCCTCCATGCTCTGGTGGTTGCAATCACCATGTGGACCATCCACACGATTGTCTTAGATGCCATCGCAGGCTCCACCCCCACCCTCCCAGAAACTGTCCACAGATTCCAGTATCATTTGGTGGACCACTTTCAAGCGTGGATGTTTGGATACCTCCCACCACATTGCCAACAGCTGGTCTCCTCCTGGTTCCCAGTCTGGTTCATCAAATCAGACCCCTTCCTCCACACGTGCTCAATAGTGGCTACGGCCCCTTCACACGTTCCCTCCCCCTCCCCATAAGTGGCGTTCCCGCTGGCAACAAGAGATAGCATCGCTTCTCTGGGGTGCCTCCCCCGGTATAAGTTTATCTGTCCTGAGTCATATCTGGAAGTGTCCATTCCATGGTCAGCCTTCCCCAAAATAAATTTGAATTTAAATAAAGTTTACTGATTTTTCACATCTTAAATATCATAAGACAACTCTTTTTAGGAATTTTATATGGACTAAGTTGAGCTACCACTGTAATAGATACTATCAGATTATATTTTAATGATTGAGTAATATGTAGTAATATGGACTGACTATTTTATATGTTAAGTCATATATTATGGTTTTATAAGCTTATATACTGCTTTAGATAATTTAAAAGTCACTTACTAAACCTATAGTAATCTATAGTTAAATCCACAGAAAAAGATTATAAAAAAGAGAATATAGCGTTTTTTATAAAGGGGGGTCTAGTGGCAATAAAATCAGAAAGCACCAATTTCTAATTTTAATCAGATAACTTTATAGCAGGATAAATAAAGTTATCTCCACAATCTACATATGAATATAAAACACTAACTACACCAAACCTAAATAAATGTTTTTTACTTCTTAAATGTCTTTACTAAACTTAACAACCAATACTCATGTCTACAGGTGGTATTGAAAAAAATAATAAAATTAAATTTTTGCCCCAATTTTATATTCTAGCTGCAACCTTTGACAAAAAAGCTACACTAGAAATATTTATATAACTTTAGGTCTATTTTATCACAATAGTAACCTATAAAATTCAACCTTACTATAGTTCAATGCTTTTACAGCAAGATAATTTTGGATTCTAATGATTTTTTAGAACACCTAGGTTATAAAGATTGATGCTAATATTACCAGTCAGAATTAATTAGACTAAACTCATAACATTTGGTGAAATATCCAACTATATTAGAAAATTATATGTAGCTGATTAGTTTAACCAAATGATATTGCTCAAGTTTCTTTTTGAGATTAGCTCAATAAATATACTTTACTTTAATTCTGTGTTTAATACTATTAAAGATTTAGAATGTGATAAAACTTAATTTTTTAGAGGTGTTATTCAGTGCGTCTGAGATGGCTAGATAGGTGAGTTATTTTATATTGAGTCATTGGGATTAGCTAAACTTTAATCATATTTGTGAAAAAAAGTCCATGAATAGTATATTGAAAGAATAAAAAGCTAAACAAAACATAAGGTTAGCAATAAGAGAGTATGATTTTAAATTTATTGTGGGGAAGGCCGACCATGGGACGGACACTTCCAAATATGAGTCAGACGAGACAAAACATAGTACCAGGGGAGGCACCCCAGAGAAACGATGCTATCTCTTGTTGCCAGCGGGAACGCCACTTATGGGGAGGGGGAGGGAACGTGTGAAAGGGCCGTAGCCACTATTGAGCACGTGTGGAGGAAGGGGTCTGATTTGATGAACCAGACTGGGAACCAGGAGGAGACCAGCTGTCGGTGACGCGGTGGGAGATATCCAAACATCCACACTTGAAAGTGGTCCACCAAATGAGACCGGAATCTGTGGACAGCTTCTGGGAGGGTGGGGATGGAGCCAGCGATGGCATCCAAGACAATCGTGTGGATAGTCCACATGGCGATTGCAACCACCAGAGCACAGAGGGAGGGTGGAAGGGGGAGGACATTAATGAAGCAAACATATCTCTTGACAGACTGAAGGGATGCATTTGATCCTGGCCCAGTAGACGTTGGACTTCGCGCCATATCACTTTAGAGGTGGGGCACTTCTCCAGGCGGTGGAACAGCGTTCAATACTGGCCACACACGACACAGGATGAGTGTAAAGCGTTAGAGCGCTCAGCTGTATGATACACCCACCTCAGGCAGCGCCACACATGGGAGCGGACTTGAGGCTGCAACAGAGGATGGTGTGCGTATTTCCAGATAGTCTTTTGGGTCTCAGTGGAATAAGGGATGTCCATCATGTCCAGGTAGTCCACCCTGGATAGGACTTGGGGTCGAATGGGGATCACGCCATCATGGATGGGTAGCCCCGTACCTCTTGTGTGAACTAAGGAGAGGGGCGGCCTCTTCAGGTTGTATGTCCGCTAATACGAATTCTCCTCTCTGCGCTTTGCATGGAGAGTAGGATTCGTTTGTAGTGGGTTTTAGTCCCGTGAGGACCTGTGGCCGATGTGTGTGATGCGAGGTATTTCATCAGGGAGTGGGGGTTTGATGGATTGTTGATGCCCAAGGCTCAGGAGAAGTTGGAGTGGGCCGCGCGGGACCAGTGTTGGGATTGGAGTGTAGGGGCGGTGATGGCCGCAATCCAGGTGCCCAGGATCTTGGCAGCATGGGCTTTGAAGTCAAGCAGGCCCATGCCACCTTGATGATGAGGGCCAAACATGACCTCTAGCCGTACTGGTGGAGGGCGGCCTGACCAAAACCATCCTTGCAGCAAAGCATACTGGGATTTGAAGAAGCTTGGGAGAAGGGGATGGCGTGGGCTCCGAACCAGACTTTGGATAGGAGCATAAAGTTGGCAAGAACCACCCTGCCAGTGAGGGTATTAGGGTGGGCTCTGAGAGAGGCGATTCACTTCGTCACGTTGTCCAGTATACGGCACTCCATTACTGCTGACGCATATCCGCCTGCCTTCATCCACACGCCCAGATGGCGCACCAGTCCTATGGTAGGATTTGGCATGAAGGGGAGCACCAGTGGAGTGGTGTGTGTTGAGTTAGTAAGGCGTGGACGTGGGCGAGCAGATGGGCTGGGTTGGGAACTAATTGCTGGGGCCCAGCAGTTCTGAAACCGACCAAGGAGGATGATTTCGGTTTTGTAGGTGTTCAGTGCCACATTGCTTACCTGGGAATATTCTTGGATGAGGGCTTCAAGCGCGAATGCATCTTTGTTAATAGACACCCCCACCATGCAATCATCTGCAAATGCCATCATCTTGACTGGGGTTTGGCCTGGCACATGGACCCCAGTGAGTTGGGCATTCACATTTCGCAGTAGTGAGTCAAGGCTAAAGTCGTATAAGAGTGGGCTGAGGGGGTCCCCTTGTCGCAGGCCCCTTTGAGGGCGGACTACTTCTGTTCTGAAGCCTGGGCCACGCACTGCCATTGTCACAGATTTCGTGAGCAGCATCACCCAGTTTATGAAGCGGGGGGTAGGCGGAATTTATGGAGGCAGGCCCTAAGGTATTCCAAGTTTACTCTATCATAGGCCTTTTGTTGGTCCAAGAATACAAGTGCCCCAGAGGCTGTGGACTGACATACATTAGCCACAGAGTGCACGTTATCCCAAATTGACCTTCTGGTGATGAAACCGAATTGTTCTGGGGAGATGGTGGCAGATACTACAGTCCCTAAACGGTTAGCCATGATTTTTGTTAAAATTTTGGTGTCTGTGTTTGTTAGAGAAATGGGGCGCCAGTTGGCTAAGTCAAGCTTATCCCCTTTCTTGAAGAGTGTGACAGTAAAGGCCTCATGTCCTCCTGGTAGGAGGCGCGTTTCCAACAGGCTTTGGTTAAGTGAGGCTAGCAGCAATGGGGATATATATTTGAAATATTTTTTGTAGAACTCATATGGAATGCCATCTGGGCCTGGGCATTTTTGGTTTGGCGCACTGCGAATGGCTGTCCATAATTCATTCGGAGTAATTAAATTCATTATTTCTGGGTATCAGAAAATGGTGTGGATATGAGCTCGGTTGAGAAATTCTGCCATTTCGGCCAGCTAATTTGGTTCAGCTCGGTATAACTTGGAGTAAAATTTTTGCATTTTGATTGCCACTTTGACCAGTTTGTCCGCAATGGAATTATCTGATCTTCGCACCTGTGTGCAGGCCATGCTCTGGTGTGGTGCGAAAATTATTTTTAAAGAAGTATGCGGTGCACTTGCCACCTTTAGTGATGCATGTTGCCCTGTATTGGACACAAACCCGATGTTTGTGTTACCTTTTGAGTGCGTTGAGGTGGGCGGCTGCCTCTGCCCACTTCCGGCCCCATGCAGGGCTGTATCCTGTGGCTAGAATGTTGGACTCCAAGTGGGCCAATTCCGCCAGAGCGCGCGAGATAACTGCCAATGTGGCTCATGAGCGTCTGGAGGAGAGATGGCGATAGTGGTGGATGGTGTCCTCTTTGAAAGTTTCCCATGTGGAAATGAGGTCCGCGCAAAACGGTGCAACAAACAATTTTGCCAAAGTTGCCTCTTCCACCCACGTGGAAAATCCTGGTGACGCGAGCTCAGGGGGGCAGATTTTTCACCAATGTGGGGCCTTTGTAACTGTGATGGGTAAGTGGTAGGTTATTGAGACCAGTTGGTGGTCAGAGAATTCTAATTTCATTGTTTTAAAGTGGGAGATGTGGGGTTGGAAATTCGCCAGCGTTAGAATAAGGTTGATGCGGGTCATGGACCTCAATTGGCCATTGTGGACGTGGGGACGCATCATGTTTTTGAGCAGTGGGGCATGTCACGGCAGCGCATCCATTAACCCAAGGGTGGCTTTTAGAATGCATAGTTCTACGTGGCCCTGTGGGGCGTGGGGTGAGGGCGGCCACCGGTTTGTTAATGAGGTTAGCCAACAGTTCATGTTGCCAACTAGGAAAGAATCAGGGGGTAGCGGGAGGGATTTGACCAACGAGAAAAATTCCCAACACTCATGTGCACCGTTTGGGGCATAGATGTTGACGATTGCGTGTGCAACATCAGCCCACGAGAATGTGACAATGAGCACTCAGCCATTTAGGAATGTTTCTGAGGATGTGAATTTGAAAAAATTATTTTTCCAAATTAGCACCCCACAGTGCTCAACCAAAAGGATAGGGATGGGAGGAGCATTGTTTTCCAAGCTTTCTTGGAACCTCATGGACAGTGGGACTCCTGGATGGCCAGGATATCCACGGGTAAATTGTGTTGTAAAAAACTCCGTTTCCTAGCCCAGGATGGGGAGGCCTTAAGTCCAACAATATTCAGCATCCCTAGAGTGAAGTTTTCCCCCATCGCACCTTAGGTGCGAGGGGGTGGGCCCCCAGGCCACCAGCCTCTTCAATGTCCCCACGGGCTTTCACAGCAGCACAGGTGTTAGCAGCAACACTATCGGGGTTTTTGTTAATTTTTGTGGAAAGAGTCGCGTTGGCTTTGGCCTTCACTTTTGTTTTCCTGACGTCAGACAAATTTTTGTGGTGCAGATAAGTTTGGTGCACCATCGAGCAGGTTAAAAATTTTTTTCAGTTGGGATAGGTCCTAAGTCAGTTTTGACTGGAGCTTGGGTGCAGCAATTTGTGAGATCAAATCTCCCATCGGATCCTCAGATTGAGTGGCCCACTTGGCATGGGCCTCCCAATCTGATTGGGTGATGGATTCCTGAGTCACTTCTACCACAAAGGTCTCCATGTCCTCCTGGCATTGTGAGTGTGGGATGGTGGTGGTGGCCTTGGCCGCTTCTTTGGCCGCGGCCCTATGGGCCTGCTTAGCCTTCTTCCACTCCTGCGGGGAGATGGGCTTTACCAATAGGTAGCAGCCTTATGCTCCCCACGGGAAAGCCTCCTTGGTGCTTGCGGTTGGTTCGTAGTGCGCCTCTCTGCTGGCCATGGCTGCCAAGGGGTGCTCTTAGAATGTGACGCCCTCCTTGATGGGGCATGCATGCGCCTTATGGCTGAACGCATCACAGTGGGTGCAAGTGGGGGGCACGCTGTCCATGGTTACCCGGAATGGGTGGGTGGTATGCCCTGCGATGTCAATAAAGGTGGAGTGCAGGTTCTGGGTTAGGTCCTTTGCAATCTCCTCAGTTGGGGTCAGAACTGCGATGGCTTTGCCGGTGCACAGGTGTGGCATCAGCGTGAAATGTTGCATTTTGAAAGATTGTATTTTGCCATATATGTTGAGACCATCTTTCAGGTGTTGCTCTAAAATGTCACGTTTTACCATAGTAGGCAAAAAATCAAATGTAAGGAAAATTTGGTTTGATTTTGTCCGTCTGGTGCATTTATTTTTGATGACCCATTGCCCTTCGGGGAGGTTAACCACTATGCACACTGCTGCAGTCTTGTCTTCTGCTATTTTGCTTTTGAAACCTAGGTCCAGTCAACCACGCAACATGGAGTGAGGTGCAACATACACCGCGGTCTAAAATTTTGTGTACATCTTCACAAAATTTTTACACATAAGGCCATTTTTTGGATGTCCAGATACACATGGACTCCGAATTCCACTGATGAAAGTGGCTGGGAGTGTGGCGTGTTGATGTACTGGTTGCATCATGCTTGCCACGCGAGTATCTCCAGGGAAATTGTGACCACCAGTTTTTTGAGATTTTTGTCTATTCCGCCAGATTCTCCTGGGCGTTTTCGAATGTTGGAGGCCGCAGGCCTTCCACCTGCTCCTCTTGCCTTGCTTGCCCAACTGCTCCCAGACATGGGCGCAGACTAATCTCCTCTGTGAGATTATCAAACTAGATCTTTTCTTGAATTGAATAGGTTGCAAAAGTGTATGCAATGAGAAAGAAAAGTTAATAAGAGAGAATGATACTTCAACTAAAAATTGCTCTTGTATGCTCATAAGATGGATATAAGTAAGTTTATTTTTTGTAAGTTTCAGTCTGCTTTAAAGTATCTTTTATAATTTTTTTAAAGTAAAGGATATCATATTTTAATTAAAAACTAAAAATATATCTAATGACTTGGGAAAAGTAAGGAAATTGTTTAACTATAGTATAGCTCATAAAAAACTTATATAAATCATTATGAGGATCTTATATAATTAAAATATCTTTGACAAGAGAAATCTTGAGATCAAACTACTAGGTAACATTACTAGCATCTGCGCATATCTAACAGAAGAGTTTAGCATTAGTTTTAAATTATAATAAATGATTTATTAGTGGTTTTTCTGATATTAACCCACTATAAAATATTTGTAGTGCAAACTACAAAAGCCTTAAATGAAAGTTAACACATTAGTAAATGTTTTGTCATAATTGCACTATTGGTGATCAGGAAAGTTAGTTTGTTTGTCTTCTTTAAATTATATGGTTTGATGTGTTTAATAATATGAAAGAAACTTAACTAATCTATAAATAATCTTTTTAGTTTGAAAAAATTAATTAAAGTTATAAGAGAAGTAAGTATACTTTATTATAGTTTAGACTTTTTTTGCTTTTTGTGTTGTATTAAAGATAGCAGAAGCTATAAATACTAAAGCTTTCTACCTTAAAAAATACTGCATATATATTAAATAAAGAAACATGTATATAAATTATAAATAAAGAGCTGCAAATAAAACTAAAAAATAGTATCAAAGCGCAATGAATAGTAGATAACATTGTTAAATACAAATTAAGAAGTTATTAACTTATGAATTATGATAGGAAAATCGTACTATTTTATAAAGTAAGCTTTAATTATAATTGCTCACAAAAATTGCTACAAGGAAGACAGTGAGACAGATTAATCACATTCATAAGAATAGGGATAAAATTGAAGATTTTACTTGATATTTTATATTAAATCAAATGTCTAATAATTTTGAATGCAAAAGTCAAGTCACTATGTAAGAAATCCTTAACCAACTTTACTCAAATATATGACATATGTTATATATTAGCAATTTTTAAAAAATATTTAAGAGAAGATACTATACTAATAATACTATGTATGAAAATAGGTAGGTAAATAATATAAAGATTTCATTAAATATAGTAGTCGCCGGAAAATGGACTTTTAGAAACATTAAAAAATTGTATAAAATGTTTTTTTAAGTCTCTTGAGAGTTAAATCACTGAAAATAAGAGAAATAATGAGCTTACCTAAGATTTTTTTAAGCAAATTATGGGCAAGTGTAAGGATATTGTCTATAACTCTCACCAGAAACCCTGCATAATAAGGTAAACCCAGCAACCATCTGAAAGCAAAATTGTATAGATAAAAGATAAAAACTGACCCAATTTGTAAGGAAGAATGATCCAACAGAGAGATTGGTCAAACTAACACTACTATAGAAAATGTGAAGATAGGCCATGCTTAATTGGTTGAGGCTTAAGCACAAGTATGGACAATAAAAATAGACTATCAATAATTTAGTTCTTTAACTTAAATATGTGTGAAATTGAGATTTTGACAGCAGCTGAATATTTCTGTTTTTAGCAATCTTAAACTTTGAGAAAAGTTTTAAATCCATTATTGAAAAAAACAAAACACACCATGAACACTTAAACTGTAAAGGGTATCAGCACCTTTTATGTAACATAATGAACCACATCACGCAATTTCTGAGGTTTAACCTAGCCTGTTTGGCCTTAACCCAGCGTTGATTCATTATAAGCTTGAGGTTAGAGAGGGCAGCCAACTTGACCCTTTTGGCCTTTCTTTCCTCCTCCTTGTCCCTACAATTTACACCAGAATCATATCATGAGACATGACATTACCCAACAGTTTTTTTGGCACCACCCCTTCCCAAGGGGTTTTGAGCATAGAGAAGCTCTTATGCGCTGGGGAAACTTCATAGCTGCAAACATATGGGAGGACTTGGTCTCAGCATCATGAGGAAGGAGCTTATTAAATGTGTTAATCAAGCCTTGATAATATTTGCAATTGTGTACTGGACCCTGCTGTTTTCTGCAGCATCAAGCTCTTTCCATGTTTCAAGTATTTTAATTTTTTTCACATGACAAGAGGCCACAAACCTCTCTACCTCCCACTTGGGCCTTATCCCCAAGGTATGGCTTTGGTGTCTCAGGGGGAAAGCCCTCAAACCGTATTAACTTTCTCTCATAGAACATAAAAGTACTTGGAACTTCACTAGAAGATACAACTGAAAAGAGACATGGCTTACCTTTCAGGCAATATGGTAGGGACTTAAAATTTTTTTAGCTTTAGTTTCTTTCAAGGCTACTTGATGGACATGTTCCTGGCGTCCAATAGCACCAGATCCTCACATTAAATATACTTAGCCTACCCTTCTTTTCACATCATCATTCTGCTTATATGTCTTCATGGCAGCGTTCAAATTGGCATTTTTTTACCTTATGTTCTTTTTTTATGAACTTGGCAAAGAATACCACTTCTTCTACCCTAGACCCACAACTTTGTAACATGTTTAAGGAGGTGTTATAACTATATTTGGTGAATAAAGGTGAACAGATAATAAAAGAATTAAGAGCATTGTTGTAACTAAATTGTAAAAAGGGAAGATATGATGCCCATTTTGAGTGGTCAGCGGCCATGTAGCATCACTAGAATTGTTACAACTATTGGTTTACTTGTTCTGTCTGCTCATAAAAGTAAGAAAAGTCACTAGAATAACATGGGTTAATTTAGATGATCTTTTACAACTCCTCCCAGAACATCATTGATAATTGTGACCCGTGGTCATTGATAATCTCCTCAGGCACTCTATGTTTGGAGAAAGAAAGAGAAGCAATTAACTTGGCTTCTGAGCCTCTGTTATTGTGGTGTTACATGGAATAAAAAGGGTAACTTGGTAAACCAGTCCATCACTACCATGATAGCATCATACACTTTAGAGGGGGCACTTCCACAATAGAATCCCTTGAAAGGGGTTTTTAAAGCCTCTCTGCCTTCTGAATGGAAACCACAAGCCTTCCAGTAGCTGATGATTGATGTCATCTTATTGCAATCAAGAAACTTCTTGATATATCTATCCACCTGTGCTGAAATTCCCTTCCAAATATACGTATAGCGGAAATCTCCAGGGCTTTTCCTTCCCAGGGTGACCCACAGAGTTAAATACCATGGCGTTCCTTGATTGTCTCTAGGATAAGTGGTTCTGAGAGAACCCATTAGCGTTAATGAAACCATATCATATTGTATTTTTATAATTACCCTTAATTATTTTTTACTGATTCAAATTGCATTTTAAGATTTAATGTAAAATCAGGGGATTAAGACTGATAAAGAAAACTTTCTGAATATACCAAACTCCTCTAAGTTCTCCAGAGAAGCGTGAGCTGGCATGCATGCAGTGGTTGGGGTTGATTTCATACAATCCTACCCAGGGAACCACCAGATGGGTTATATGCAGTAATACTTCATTGGGGTTAGGAGCTAACTCTTGGTTCCATATTAAGGCATCTAATAATCCGTTCTTTTGTTTTTCTGAACTCATATGAGGACACAAACTGAGAAAAGTTATCGTGTCAGCAATTTTGTTGGGGGTCAGGACTTGAAGGGATCAGTAGTACAGTAGCTCCTGGTAATCATTATCACATAGAATGATTGGGAAAGACCATGTAGATTGTAGCACCAGTAAGCCAGTGCTTCTACTACTGCCAAAAATTTCTTGTCATTAACAGCGTAGTTTAACTCAGGAAAAGACAACTTTTTGGGAAAAATAGCCTTCTGGATGCTCAACTCTATCTTTGCCCACTTGTAACAGATAAGCAGTAATAGTAAAGTTTAGGGTATCTCTAGCTACTATAAACTCCATCTCAGAGTCCAAGTGAGGAAAAATTGACGTGGCAAGCAAAGTGTACCTCACATCATGGAAGGCTCCTCCAGGGCAAATTAACGCTGAAGAGTCTTAGCTCCGCCGGCCTTATACAAGGGTGCTGAAACCTTTGAAGTATTTTGAGTAAAATTCTTAAAAAAGTTGCACGTTCCTTGAAAAGCTTCTAAATTATGTAACTATAGTTGGTTTGGCCAATAACAGATTGTCTTCTAATTATCTGGAGTGATCATATGGCCTTTTTCAAAAACAATGTTTCCACAGAAGGTGAGTTGGGACTTAGAAACTTACACTTAATAATCTCTAGCGTTAAGTTTGCTGCTCTCAAAAGCTCTACCACTTGCCTCAGGCGAAACTCATGAGATTCATGATTAGGGAGAAAACTAGATTGTCGTCCATATATGCCACAGCACATATACCCAACAAATCTCTCAATGCTGCAACAATATGACGTTTTTAAAACTTTATGCGCATTCTTGAGACTAAAAATGCATGACTCAGAATATGAAATTTTTTTCTGGTACATAATATAGTGTTCTATTCATAACTCTTTTTAATACATATCTGGTAAAGGGCGTTCAAGCATTCCTGTTTAGAGAAGATCTTAGGTTTCTCCACATAGCAGGCAATTTGTTCCTCCATATATCTGGGATGCAAATCAGATATTTCAACACTAATCAAGTACCATAATCTATGTAATGGCTTAGAGTACCATCTGCTTTTCGCACTTAAAAAGTGATTAGTATACTTGAGAGGTACACTGAAATATGGCACCTTTTGCAATTTGTCTTGTAAACTAAACACCTAATACTGCCTCTTACCACAGAGTCAAATAATGATTGGGGAGGATGGGGCACTGATTCAACTTTGAGTTCAATATCACAATCAAATTCTTAATGATCAGGTAAGGAATTATCTGTATACACATCAAATAAAGACTCTAACCTCCTAAATAGGGTAAGAGGAGCTTCTGGAGTGGGCTCCATGTGATGCGCCATACTAAGCTTAGGTACATTGTGTATTGCAGCAACTTGCTCAGAGTGTTGCCTTCAGACATGAGGACTATTAATTTTTAACCACTATCCAAGGATAGAATCAGAGTATTGGTCTTCAAAATGGTTTTGATATAAAATGTATGACACCAGCCCTCTCCCAAGATAATTGGGTACAGTTGGTTTTTTTACTGTCAAAAATGGTCATTCAAGTGGTATTTCCTGCTCAATAATTAACTAAACCATGAACTTTTTATTTGGGGATACCTGGGAGGCACTTACCCTAACCTTACCACTTGTTAAGTAGCTTAACTCAAGGTAATCAGCGTGGTCTTATTTATAATCTTTCAGAGGCATCGTATCCACAAAAATTGTTGTCCTATACTTCCCTGAAGGGGAAGAAGAAGTAGTAGAAATCAAAGAATAAACCATAATATTTTTTATTTAGCACATACAGAGCAGATAAGCCAAAGTTAGCTTCAGTTTTATGTAATCATGCCTCCAGTATTTGTCTTTATATTAAAAAATGGTAGGATAGTTTGCCAATCTTATGACTGATATTACATAACCAGAAACACTTTCTGTAATAGCATACCTAATGCTGTAGCTTTTTTATTTTCTTTTCTATCTCCTGAGTGTGATAAATCATGTTAGGGTTCAGCTAAAATTCTCAGGGGTAATATGATAAAAAGAAATTGACTCAGGCCTATCACTGCAAAAGCTTAAAGAGGCCTTACTTGAATATATGAACTCTTCATTAAAATGCTTTTTTGGTTGTAAAAACACCATAGCAGAAGAATCCCCAAATGGATATCGTCCTTTATCGCTATTACAGCAGGACTCCCTTCCAATGAGGGTTCTCATCATTCCAGGGAATGGGGTTCCAGAAAGGGAAGTATCAAACGATTTTTTAATTAAAACTTTTGGGCTAGGCCCTGCCAACCCTTGAGTTCCCAAAAAAGGAAAGAGAAAAATCTGAAGATGTCACTATTTTTAAACGTAAAGTGGGGTTTCCAATGGTGGTATTTATAGGTGGTGGCCTCGGGTGAAATAAACATGAATAAGTAATTAAAAATTAATTAATGATGTGGAGCTAGACCCCTGTTGACCCTCAGGTTCTCCCACAAAATCAAAGGTTGAACTTTGAAAGTCTTCTCCATTTTAGAAAAGAATAGATGTTTCCAAGGGCGGAATTTATAGGGTTATCTGTCATTGAAACATATGTAGCCAAATTACAAAGCCTCCTTTAGTTAATGTGGGGAATATACAAAGAAGGGCACCAATCAAAAGCTCAGAGGCAGCAAGTGGAGCCCACCATGACCAATTGTCACTGATAGACTGTTTATCTTTCTTTAAAAAATAATGTTCTAATAATATCAAGACAAAGTAAGGCCTGTACCAAAATAAAGTATTAATATAAGTAGGACACCCAAGGCCATCAAGATTGACTTGTCACAAAGAACCCATGAAATTTTGGAAGAGAGAGAATGTGAGTTTCCCTGCTTTCAGAAGTGTTCTAAACATACTTTCGCCTCCTAAAACTTAGACTTTACTCAAAAATTAAAAAACCACTCAAAGGCACTGGATTAAAAACAATGTAGCAACTCAGCGTTAAGATAGGGAAACAAGGGTTTCTATAACAAGATTGAAAAAACATAAGAAGAAATAGAATTTTGTGCAACAATACCTCAAAAAAAGTCAAAAAAACCCATGCATGGGGAGGAAGGGCAGGAACCATACACAAACAGAAAAAAGCTGAGCTGTTAACATCCATTTTGGATGATAATAATGCTGTAAGGATCAGTGATTGTTAGGTCCATCCAATGAATCATGTTGTCGCTAAAGGAGAGTCCTACATGAAAAATTTATAAGTATAATTAAAAGGTTAGTCGTCTAGTGAAAGTAGAGTTTCTATACCTCTATTAGAAAAGACTATCAGTAGAATGGATAAAACACACTTTGTACAGTACCAACACCTTTTAGCTTCTACATTAACCCCAGAAAAACCTCCATAAGGAGGTAAACTGTAAGGCCAGCAAAAAGTATTATTGGGTAGGTAATTATAAAAAAGAGCCTTATTTTAGGAAGAGATGACCAACAAAGATATTATTCAGACAAACACTACTAAGGGAAAATGGGGAGATAGACCTTAATTAATTAGTTGGGCTTAGAACCAAGTCTGCCTTTCAAAAAAGAGACTATCATCAATGGTAGTTCTATGTTTGGGTATATTGAACTTAACTTTTCCCAAAAGCTGAATATTTCCGTTTCTAATAAAAAAATTGAGAAAAATTTAATTTCCTTTTGAAATCCAACATAATTAACTATCCTAATCTAAACTGTAATTGTGCTCTTCAGATATGTTGATTTAACATCTTAATCACCATCTATAATGGAGCTGACAGATGAAATTGAGACTATCTTGATAATTGGGGTGAGCAAACACCCTAATGCAAAACAGTATGTTGGGGCATACCCAATCAAAGAACTTGATATCTTACAGGAAGGGAAGCAATTGTGAGACGGCAGCAGGCATTTACTTTTACTAACATACCTATTAACAACATAATGTGGATGCTGAGGCGGTCGCAGATTCCGTCAACGTCTTCTCTTTTGGGCCCACAAGGAGCCCCAAATTCGCTGTGGTGCAATGTGTTGCTGATCACATGGAGAAATTGCAAAAGTTTGCCCATTGGGGAGAGAGAATATCTAACAGCAAAATTACATCCTGGCATAGATGGCGTTCAAAAGTGGGGACTTCCCTAGACCACTAAAACAAAATCCTGATTCAAGGGCAGACTTCAGCAACGTTGTGATAATGGCTGCTATGGCTAGTTGTTGCGTAAATTAAGAAACTAGAACTTAATGGGATGTAGCTGCAATTATAAATAAAATTTGAACTGAAATTTTTTGAGCGAAAATTTGTTTATTATACCAAAGATTGGAAAATTAACTGATAAGTGTACTTGTGGGGAGCATTTGTCTTAAGTTCTGAGGTTTGGGGAATAAATATAAATGCATGAACTGAGGGTATCGTGATCCCATTCAATTCTGGAGAATCAGGATTTTATGACAAATCTGATGCCAAATCAGTCACATGTTGGGAAGCTGACTCTCACTAAAACTTTGCCACCAGATTACTACCCCAGCACGATTTCACTTGGCAGATTGGTGACAATTTGTCTTAAGGTGACTGAATGCGCCATGGCAGGCCACATTAGGGAGATCCCATTGAGTATTGAAAAAACTTAATCCCCTCAAACCCTCTGGGGTTGGCCACCTTCTCTGGTGGATATGAAAAACTATTGCAGAGTTTCTAACTTAATTGTACCACGGGCAGCACAATTACATTAGATACTCAATCTATTTAATTTAATGGCCCCCTTTTTGAGGCATGAAATTGCCAAGGGAGATAGATGCCTAACACTTTTTTCGCTGACGGTGGCCTCTCACTGCTGCCATCTCCACACACATAAACCTGATCCACTGCACCAACTCTTGGGTGGTAACATAAGGGGAAAAAGCAATTTCGAGGGGATACGCTGTACTAACCTTTCATCCACCATATGGGCCAAATCTCCTTGGTTCAGAAGAGAGACAGCCAAATTCTTCACCCCTCTTTCATGTAGAACGGAAATCTCTTAAGTTGAGCCTCAGGGTGCTCCCCCAGACTTACACCATCACATGATTTTGGTGATTAACCTGGGCCTGCTTGGAATTACCCCAGCGTTGATCAATGATATGCTTGAGGACAGGGAGGGTGGGAAGCTTGACCCCTTTCCATTCCATACCTCCTCCTTAGCCCTACAATTTACACAAGAAATCATTTCATTAGACATGACAGCTGGAACAACTTTCTCACCAAAGTATGGAAGCAATTTCTATAGGACTGGGCTGTAAGGATCCCCGCCACTGCTATCAGGTTGGATATGTAGTTACATCCCTTTTAAGCATATAAGGAAATTCCCTCAAGCGTTGCTGCTGAAAAAAGAGGACCTGGGGCAAGCCCTAGACAAGATATGAGTGACCTCCGCTCCACGCAGAATAAGCTGATCCCAATCCTATGACAGCAAGTTCACCAAATCCCATTTCTTCATGAAATCTGATGAATAGCATATCACAAATTGGGGACATATGCTAATAAGTGTACTCCTTTTCTGCTGGATTTTGATCAAATTCCCAAAAGGGGTGAAATAGCCGCGCCCAATTAAGGGTGAATCTCAAAGAAAAAGAACTGAAAGTCTCTGGATACAACAGAGTAGGAAACTCAAGCGGGCAAAACCATAAGGGTGAAAACTCAAATGCACATAAAGTTAAAAAGGACTAAAACATCAAAACGTCAGGCGAGTCGCCTGCTATATCTAATTCTGGAGGCCAGAATGATCTACAGATGACTTAAAAGAAAAAAATGGACATATTCTGATGCCATGGGAATATTTTCCAGCATCTCTGCTGTCATAAAAGTGAGATAACCCTTTCTTCCCATTTATGCTATTAAACCCAGAGCTCTGCCTACATAGAGTGCTGGGTTTTTTTTGTAATTTTCTTAATAAAACAAGAATTTCTGATAATAACATACAAAACAGTTTTGAATTTTATTAAGTTTAAAAATCCTTTAACCCCCTGACAAAACTGCCATGGATGATGGAAGCTTCCCGCTCTCTGTTCTTCATACTAGCAGACACCATCTACTTGTTAATTTTAGTGCTGGACTCACTTAGCGGAGGAAACCAAGGGGTCCACTATGGGAAACTATCCTAACAACCCGCCTAAGATTACTTGACCAACAATACCACGCCTGGAACTCCAATTGGATCGAATTGAAATGTCATATTGGTGTCAATCCCTGATTGAAGGGAATGCCACAATGGGTGGGACCCTAATGATGCTGATGACAAATTTTAAAATGGTATTTATCGACCCCCTCACATCAGGTGTGAGCACAGATCAACTCTGATGCTGAACCTAAATCAGAATGATTGCCAGAGTTTCCCATCTTGACCAATTGATTCCCTCACAGCTCTGGATGCATGGGAGAAACTACTGTTAGTCCTCAGTCTTGTAGTCAAACTAGATATCTGTTTGTCAATCATTATTTCCTGCACCTTTCCCATTAACAGTTCATATTTTTGCATCCATATAAAGCAATGCCATGTGGACTTTGGATGCTATCATGGGTATTGGAACACCCCTGATGGAAGGCAATTTTTTCCTTGTTACACAGTATGTCTGACATTTCAACAAAGTCACCTAATACAGCAGGAATGTCGATGGCCAGAGACCTGCTGGACTTAGCAAATCAACAGCCAAAAGAAGTCTATATGGCCTCATGCACGCCCTCCTGACATGCTGGTCATGGATTACGCTCATCAGAGCTATTAAACATGTTCTCCTAGCCCAGGCAACTTAAATGACATCCCTATTCAAAAGCTCATTATTGTAATGTGACGTTGTTTAAACCCACCTCCTGCCCCTCAGACAAGATAAACTAGCAGGTACTGAGAGTGCTAGCACAACTGCATTTGAGAGACATTCTAACAGTCAATATGGAGACCTCTGAGGAACAAAGATAGCTGTTACTGCTTGATGCCCTGCAAGGAGATGATAAACATGAGACCATACAGTACTCTAACAAAAATTCACACCTAGGTGAGGCCTTTCCCTTCTTCTTCAAATATGTCTTGACAAAAGTGGCCACCCAGCATTAAGATGCAAGCTTATATACCCCTTATTTCTCCAGTGGGCCCTTGCCCAAAATTTAAATGACCACATCATAGCATTCTGACAGATTACTAACTCCATCTCCTAGATAATGTTGCCATTGCCGCCTTCCAGGCCTCCCATAAACCACAGGTCAAGCTCACACGTAAATTTGTATAATGGGCCCAAACCTGGAAGGAGCATATAGCCTGGCTCAACAAATTGAATCTCGCCCCGGGTACAAAAGGAACATAAATCTGACTCAGGATAGACCCTATCACCGGTCCAGTAGACCTCCCCACCCCCACAATGAAGACGTACTTATGCTAATGGATGGAGAAGTTGTGGCATCTGGAGGGGATGATAATGATTTTTTACAGGACCACCAACGGTGCAATGGAGCTTAACCCGATGGAATGTACCGCCTATGATCCATCTCCAAGCACAGGCTGTACTTGCACTCACCCCATTGGCCTCCACAAAGCCCTATTTCAGCGGAATATCTGAGTTGATACCACCCACAACCATGACCCAGAACATGAAATCAAACCCCACATGGAATGGACAACAATCTTCACAACCAAGCAAGTGTCATGTTGTACTGCACAGCTCCTTAGGGTTTCTGGTGGTGCAGCATGACCCTGAGTTGCCTAATATCATGAAATTTGTAAGTGACATAGCAAATAAACAACCATGTACGCTTTTCAACCCAGTTAACCAAGAGCCCCTTACATTGGCCCTCTACAAGCTTGAAAAGATGGAACGAGCTGAAGAAGAGTGCCTCCAAAATCTGGTCATCCAAAATAGACCAAATACGTCATCAATGAGCATGACTGACCCCACTTAAGCCCCTCTGTCCTACACTCATGTGGAGGCAATTCTCTCCCAAATTTTGACAAATTCCTGAGATCAAGACAATTCTGCCATGGACATAGTTTTCAAACACAGAGTATTCGCTATTAATTTCCTTAAAAACCATGATCACGCTTACTTCTTGTTCACTGTAGAGATTTCAGTAGGATCAAGACGGGAGACAATTATGCCTTAATTAACTGGTGCATCTGGTAACTTCATCAGCCTCAAGGTGGCCCAGGAACTAGACCTAATGATCCCCATGGGCCCTATCTTTGGTGCCTATCTAATACTTATGATTACATTGCCCCTCCCTGAGCCTCTACACTTCCCAGCTCATGGATACAACTTTCATGCCAATTTCTTGGCAATCCCAGACTTTCTTTATATTATGATCTTAGCTATGGGATGGCGGCACCAGTAATTGGTATCCATCTATCTCAAAAAGAAAACTTTGATTTTTACCTCCTTCTACCACACAGGAGAAATCCCCTGCTCCCCGCTCTGATGGAAGACAACGCCATTGTGGCTACCATAGAGTACATCCTCCAAAGCTGTCCTTAACTGCCTAAAATGCCCTCATCCTAGAGCCATATAAGTAGATCTTTGATATAGATAACACAAATTGCGCCGCCCACATCAAGTTTGATCTGAATTTCTGCTTGACTGTGGATCTCATCAAGATCAACTGCCCGCTTTACCCATACACTGCCGTTAATATCAAGCCCTGAAGGCCTGAATTGACAAGATGTTAGCCAAGGGATGACTAATAAAGAAATACTTGTCAGTATCATCCACAATGGTTTTGCCCAAAAACTGGATGATAATTATGCCCAGTTAGATAACAGCCACCTGAACAACGTCACCATGCCTTACCCTATCCTCTGCTGGTTGAGGCTGCTATATCCTAAGTGTTGGGTTTTACTTCATAAATCTCTATCAGGTCTTTTAAAGGCTACATGTTTTTTAGTCGTTGATAATACAAGAAAAATTATCTAGGAGACTTTATCTATCTAGAGAGAAACACTTGCCTTAGGATCGTTGTTGTCAGAAAAATTTACCAGAATAATTCCTCAAAATGATATCAGGATTAGGGGGGTCAGTTAGTTGGGCATGATTGCTGAATAATCAGCTAGTTTAATTTAATTTTAATGTTATATTTGCCGTTTGGTGATCCCCCATTTGGGTGAGTTAAACCCTTTATAATTATCAGGGGCTAATCCTCAATAGTAATGTCATTTAAAGGTTGACACTGGCAACTAATGCTAAGAATGTTGACCATCTAATTATTAATTGTTTGGGTTCAACGTGATTATAGTTTGACGCTAACTGTCAATCGTTGTGGTATTTTATGATAAAAAAGCTGATGTTTCTGTTATCAAATGTCTAATAATGACTTTGCTGCCCCAATATGAGTACCAGTGACTTATACCAAGGATGCTTGACTATATTTGTAATGGAAATTTATATACAACTGACTGGAAAATCATGCCAAGGATGGGCCAAAACAATATTGGGTGTTTGTGATGAAAAGATCAGGAGGTGATTGATACTGCAGATGACTTACAATTGAATGAGGTTCCAGGTTGGATTGCCAATGGGTTTTGATTAGGCGTAGTAGCCTATATATAAATAGTTATCATTCACTCCTAAAAAGATCACCCTTGCCCTTCTTTTGTTAGTTATTAGTAGTTAGTCTGCTAGATTAAGGGAAGTTGGGACTGAAGATCCTTGATGCAGGTGCTAAGTGACACTCCTTGAGTGGCCAATGCTGCCAGGTCCCATACTTCAGCCCTACAAGAAACCCCTGATGGGAACCTTGCCAACCAGCCCCCCAACGATGAGGGGCTGATGGCCGTCAGCCATGAGGGTAATGCAGCCTGGGCGTTCCATAGCCGCCCAGGATGGGGGATGGAATTTCCAGGGAACACTTGAGAAGGGATGGTGATTGTTCATAAGGGATAGAGTGCAAGGAGTCAGGCCGCTTAAAAGGGGGCTGAGGATCGCCGGTGCACTCCCAAGATGGGCCAATTTACTAAGGCGAAGTTGTTGGTCTGCTGGGATGGTAGGCTAAGCGTGGACTTTTAGGGTTGGTATGTTTATGAAAGCGAAACAGCAAGGGCTATCCAGTCCTTATACTGGTTGCCCTACCACTAGCGAAGCCCACTATTGTCAGAAAAGCAACTTTTCTGACAGTTGCCATGGAGGCAAATCTTTTGTCAGCTTAGCTGTACCAAGGCAAATGTTAATGCGTTTAGTAGCAAGATTTCTAGTTAATTTAACTAGGCTAAATCAACCTAAAAAGTAAAAAGGTTCTTTATTCAATTTCATCATAGCCCTTTAGAAGGGCTAAAAATAGGGACTAGGCGAAAGTAGGGAGAAATTACCTAAACATAACTGAAATGAAATTTTTAAGGCGATTTATCCCAAGTAAATTTTCTGGAATGTTTAGCTTGGTAAATAGGCAATTATCAATTTTAGATAAGTTATTATAGTAAAAGATTTGGGCCTATGGCACAATACAGCATCAATAAACATAAAAAAAATGAAATGGTACTGATAAGCTTTTCACTTTGGCCTGACAGCGCATTGCTCAATAACAAATTGACTAAATACAATAATGAGGTTCTTTAATAATCAACCTTCTGCAAATCCAAAGTCAATGCTTTCCTCTCATGGGGCGAAGCCCAATAGTGCCCCCTAAGCCTTGACTGGGGGACAGTTACATTTGTCAGGTTGATTAAGGGAACCCCAACCTGGCCTGGAGCATAGTGGCATTAGCATTCAGTTAATGGGGGTTGAGATTCTTGGTTGGGCTAACCCAAAGGTCCTAATAAGGTGGTTTGTTTTTTTAAAGAAACCCAATGGCCATAAATAATATTTAATACATCTATTGCTCGACATGATTTAATTGAGTTTAACACGGAGCCCAAATGTGACTATTGACAAATGGTCAAATTCCATGCTGCAATAAGATATAAAAAAATTATAACATATTGTTCAAATTGTCAAAATCACCACAAATGTATTTGGACTCTATTAATAAATACTATAATACTCTGTAATATAAATAATACTTTATCATAGATATAAATTAATAAGAAGTTTAGTATTATCATCATATTTTTATGACTGTACAATAAGCCCTAAGTTGTTATGGTTGAAGAGATGGAATCCGCCGAGTTTGATATGAGTTATAGTAATTTGAGCGCCTCAATATGAGGCGATATTGGGTTGTTGGAAATTGCCTCAAATTAGGTGATTGGGAAATTAATGAATGAAGGATTAGTGGAAGCAATAAATATGACGAAGTAAATTACTAAGCTATGGAAGCAGTATCATCTGAAGTCACTATGATACAAGTGAGATAAGATGATCAAAAGAAGAAGGTTGTTAATAGTTTAGAGTTAGTGGAACAGCGAGGATCCGCTGTAGTTATTATATTAAATAAAAGAGAGTATAGTTGGAGCAAGTTCTCCATATTTATTGAATTTTATTTCTGTTGTTTTCAGGGCAACTATCCTCATATCATTAGTCCTATTGCTCAGAGGGTTAAACCCTGCGCAAAATCGCTTATGGCATATCTCAACAATAACGCCAATTTTATAACAGTGGTGCTCACTACAGGGGGCATTGATCAATCACAAAAACTAATAAAAAGTTCTTCAGTTGCTGACCATGTCATATCAGGCTTGCTTTGGCAAGGAATCATCCAAAGACACTGCAACTATTGAAAATGAAGAACTCAAGCTTGCCCTGGACGCTTTACTTAAATGATAAAAGGATTTTCTGCAAGAGGGTTGTATTGATAAGCTTCCTCCATTTGATCATGACATAAGATCCATGGATTCTTTATCAATTTGAGTTTGCAATAGAAGGAGCTTCTGATTGGCGTAAAGCCAAATAAAAAATGTCCACCCTGGATGTTGGAAGCGCTGACCAAGTTACTTGCTATATTACCAACAGTTCTGTTACCTATCAAAAAGTGAAGGATACTGTGCTGTGGTTGTTTGAAGGAACTTCAAAAATGGCACAACGAAAGGCTGAGTTTCTAACCATTGGTTTTCAACAGAATGAGACCCTCACTGCGTTTGCTGATAAATTTTTAGCGGAAGCTCATTTGTTAATTGGGGCAAAGATTTTATCTGAATGTGACATAAGTATAGCGTTGACCTCCACTCTGAAACCATACCATGTTTTTAATGCCATGTCTCCATATTTAGAGGTTGACGTACCCTTGCTTAAACTTGTTTAAATTCTACACTGTATATCCGCTACCTTCCCTCCACCCAATATAGATCAGAAACCTATCTCCTCCGCTGCTAGCTTTTTTTATACAGAGGAATTATCTCTCCCAGTTCAGCGTCTGGATGGCATTCCTTAGCCTTATCATCGATACAAGCCTCACTTCCTACCCAATTGCCAACAGTAGTTCACCTATTGGGAGGGGCCTGATTAACTTTTCGATTCCAGCCCAACCTTTGGGGTGGCTCCTTTTACAACAATCAAAGACACAGGTCTTATGGGGTCAATTGCTTTTTGTGTGGTCACTCTGGCACCTGGCTAGAAGTTGTTGCACTTTTCAGGTCCAGTACCTACCGCAGGAGAATTATCATCAGGGAAAAGTCAGAGCGGAGTAGAGATGGGACTCTCAACCTTCGCTATTTGACCCAAAAAGTCCCACCAAAACTTATTCCTGTACATTCAGTGGAAATTCCAAAGTATGATGACGCCTTCTTATATCAGCGACTGGTTGGAGGGGTGAATGTGCTTACATGAACGCAATTAATGGATATGTCAGAAGCAGGCTCTCAGGAACAACCAAAGCTTTATGTTTGTCAAATTTTTGAGCACCTTTCTACAGATGAACCAGATTCATTAGCTGATGCGCTTCTCTTTTTTTAGTACTAGATGGTCCCTGATGCACTTCTTTTAAAAGGGGTAAACATGGCCCTCCCTGAGGACACTATTGTTAAAGAATACCCTAAAGTGGAGAGGGGTATTATGAGCTTCCTTGGAAAAAAAGATCCGTTAAATGTTCATGTCAAAAAACAATCCGATGCATCTTACTCTGAGTGTACTTACTGTGACACTGTCATAGAAAAAACCTGAGTCCATGCGATAATCAATACAGGTGCCCCAATCAACATAGTATCCACAAAGTTGGTGTCAAAGTTGGCATCAAAGCCTGATGTGGGGCATCATATGGTGTATGGGACTTCAGGCGCAGAAAGCACAGTCTCTGAAGGAGCATATAGCGCGCTACCCTTGCAGTTTGGGTCAATTTGTAATTGTAGCCTCAGCTATAGTGTTACTAAACAATAACTATGACATGTCAATCAGAACCGCTTTTATGCACCACTTTGAGGCTGTTGTTGATATGACAGCGGAGACATTTTAATTATGGGTAGCGGATCCCAATTTACTTCACTTCCAGTGGAATGCCAAAGGATTCAGTACATATGAGTCACAGTAACCTTGCATATGGTGATGGAGTGGTTTCAGTTCATTATCATTGACTAAAGAGAAAGACCCCAGCCCTTTCCCATCAAATTTATGAATATCAAGGGCTACCTCTTAGAGCCGCCTGCCCTAAATCTATTCTTTTTGGACACCAAGTAATCATAAACATCAAGTTAGAGGGGGAAGTGCCTGCGGGCTTTATGAGGAGGTCATTAGGCTTACCTGCAATAAAGGCTCAAGCCTCACGTGGCACCAGGCATTATAATTCTGGGACATGAGGAGATTAAGGTCTTGGTAGCAAATCTTCAAGATAAACCAATTAAAATCTGCTGACACCAAATAGTGGCATATTTGTATTTCATCCAATTGAAGAGGTCTTCCAGGTTCATGAGTTCAGTTCATTGGATGAACTTGGTCTGCCCATCAAAACACAGCCTGGCATAATGGCAGTTCTACTGTGCGATAATTTAATGGGGTTAATGGAAGGCCAGAGAGATCAAGTAGAAGCCTTATTTCAAAAATACAAAGAGATTTTTGCTGTTGATGATCATGATTTAGGGTGCACACGGGGAGTGATCCATTCAGTGGACAATGGGGATCATCCCCCCATCAGATCTTGGCCAATCTGCTGATCTAGAGCAGCAGAAGAAGTTGTCATGGCAGAAATTGATAAACTGCTAGAGCAAGGAGTTCTTGAACATCGAAGAGCCCATGGGCTTTACCCATCCTAATTATCAAAAAGAAGGATGGGACCAACCGGGTAGTAATAGACTACCACAAGCTCAAAAGCTTTACAAAAAAAGATTCATACCTTTGCCATGAATCGATGACTCTTTGGACCAGTTGGGAGGAGTGCATTACTTATCCGCAATGGATTTGATATCTGGCTATTGGCAGACTGAGTTACCTGTGGCGGAACAAGAAAAATGCGCCATTATCACGTCAAAAGGGCTTTTTTAACTGACATGTATGTCATAAGGGCGGTTTAATGCCCTGGATACTTTAAAATGGGAGATGGACACTAACCTTGGCAACTTAAAGCTTTCCTGCGTTCTTGTATAACTTGATGATATAAACGTTTTCTCCCGCACGTTTTCTGAGCACCTTATCATTTGGAAGAGGTATTTCGCCAGTTGGCTGAGGCTAAAATCAAAAAAAACCTCGGAAATGCTACTTTTTTAAGGATCAGCTAGAATACTTCAGTTTTGTAGTTGATGCAACAGGGCTGAGGCCCTAACCAGCTAAGTTGGAGGCCTTTCAGAAGATGACTATACCAAGCAGTAAGCGAGAAATACGAGTATTTTTAGGGACGGTTGGCTACTTTCGCCAATTCATACCATACTTTAGTTATATTCAAGGACCACTGTTTGAGTTATTAAAAAAGGACGCCACGTTTGTATGGTCAGAACACTGTTAACACTCTTTTGTACTTTTTGAACAGCATTGATTAACACAACAGTGCTACGCTTATAAATTTTAAAAAGGAATTTATTGTAAAAATGGATACATATCATTCCGTTGTGGGAGGCAGTTCTGTCCCAAAAAGATGATGAAGGGAGGAGTACGCAGTGGCTTACTGCAGCTGGAGCCTGAATAGCCATGAATGTAATTATACTGTGACTGAGTGGGAGTGCTTAGCAGTTATTTATGCATACAAGCAATTCAGAGTATATTTTCATGGTGTAAAGTTTAAAGTCATAACTGATCACGCCTCGTTACGCTGGTTGCAGAACCTTAGGGAGCCAGAGGGTCGTCTAGCCCAATGGGCCCTTAAACTACAAGCTTACAACTTCGAGATCCTTCACCAACCAGGATCAAAGCACCAGAATGCTGATTGCTTATCAAGGCTACCAATTATTGCAGTTACGGCGGATTTGAGCGATATTAAGTATGACAAAATGCTCAGCAAAAAGTACGATGATGAGCTGCCACAAGTCATCAAGGCGTTGAATGAAATGCAAGCCAATACTTTCCAGCGGAATGATGAGTTGTAAAAGCAGATTGGCAACTCCACAGTAGAATTTCCGTGATTCTCAACGCGGCCTAACAATATCATGAGTGCAAATAAGGCAGTTGGGCATGGTGGTGTGCGCAAAACGTTGGAGCTACTATGGCCCCAGTATATCTGGGAAAGCTTGTACTTCGATATGCTTGATACTATCTCCTCCTATCACCAGTGCCAAGTGAAAAAGCCATTCAACTGGGAGACCTCATACCAGTTAGTGAAGCCACAATTGACTTGGCATACAGTTTCCCTTGATGTCATTTTCCTCTGCCAACAGGAGCTAACCAGTCTAAGTATATCCTGGTGGCAATTGACCACTTGATTAGGTGGGTTGAGGCGCAGGCCATTTGGGACCTGAGGGCAGTTAGTGTGGCTATGTTAAATTTTATTCGAGGTGGGCCGACCTGGGGATGATACCACACCGATTAGGGAAGTGAAGAAAATGGGAAAGGAGGTTAAAACCCGGAAAACCTCCATGCGCAGCATATGATAGGCCAGGAACTTCATGGACCGCCTTTGCTATTTGCTATCTCAGTTCGGGGCATTGGCGCGCAAAACCAACACAGTCAAAATTATCCCCTACCCAAAGTCCATTACCGGGATTGACCTCAGGAGGCAGTGGTAGAGGGTCTATACTCTACTACTGGGGTATCCTCCCTTAAAATTTTTTTATTGTGGCTATGTTTGTAATGGAGTATATCATTCAGCGTCACGGCTGTCTGCAGTTTATTCTTACCAACAATGGCACAAATTTTACCTCTCACATACTTTCCAAACTCAACGAAATTATGGCCATCCATGGGGTTCTAACAACTCCATATCACCCCAAGTCTAACGGAATGGTTGAATGGGTTAATGTGACCCTGGTGAATATCCTCCAGAAGATGGTTATTGATAGGCCCTCCAATTGGAGTACCCTCCTTTCTACCGCAGTGTTTTCCTATAACATTAGCTACCATTCTGCCATATGAAAAAAGCCTATTATAATTGATTTATAGATTGCACCCCGCTCTGCCCACACTTCTATATGCCTGTGTAGAGGATACTGGCAGATTGGATCCACAACGCTATTTGACTCTCCTAACAAATACACTGATTAAATTACAAACTGAAGCATACTCATTCAGCTTAGCCAAGAAAATCAAAAGCAAGGCTGCCAATCAGATATGGCAAAGTGACCTAACCCACTTCAAAGATGGAGAAATGGTCCTATTCCACAATCAACATGGGTTTGGCTGGAAACACAAGCTGGCCAGCATCTAGATTGGGCCATTCAAAGTCATTGAGAAGACAGGTATGGATATACATCCTATCAAGAATACTGCTAGCGGTTGGATAATCAGCCAAGTGCATGCAAAGTTCCTTTAGGCGTATTAGCAATAGGAGTATCATTGTCCAGTCAAGGAAGGAGTAATATCACAATTCTGATATGTCTGGACAATAAGCCCTAAGTTTTTATGGTGGAACAGATGGAATCCGCTGAGTTTGATATGAGTTATGGTAATTCAAGCGCCTCAATATGAGGTGATATTGGGTTGTTGGGGAAATTGCCTCAAATTAGGTGATTAAGAAATTAATGAATGAAGGGTTTGGTAGAATCAATGAGATTTGGCGAAGTGAATTACTAAGCCATGGAAGTGGTATCATCTAAAGCTGCTATGATACAAGTGAGATAAGATGATCAGAAGAAGAAGGTTGTTAATAGTTTAGAGTTAGTTGAACAGCGAGGATCCGCTGTAATTATTATATTAAATAATAAATAGTATAGTGGGAGCAAGTGCTCCATATTTATTAACGTTTATTTCTGTTGTTTCAAGGGCAACGATCCTGATATTGTTAGTCTTATCTCTCAGTGGGTCAAACCCTGCGCAAAATTGCTTATGGCATATCTCAACAATAATGCCAATTTTATAACAAGTATAATGGGAATTTTTTAATTTTTTATTTTTTTAATTAATTTAATTCTACCCATCAGCTAGGCTCTACCCACGCAGCTAGCAACTTTGCTTTGTGCGCCTTTTTCTTACATACCTCTTCTGAGCTTCAATTTTGCTTTGGGTGGGTTTTTAATGCTTCAATTTCATTTAAGACGTCATATTTGAAATTGCTATTAGCGATGATAAACCTACAACCTGTTTATTAACACATTCATCGCCCCAACACCCAAATATGGGTGGTGGGGCCCCATGGAAGCATAACTTTTACCCATATTTGGGTGACATAGTGACGAAAGTTTTAAAACGCATGATATCAAGTTTAATTGGCAGAGGTTTGTATCATTAATGTAAAACCCAATTCCATGTGGCGGGCCCCATAGGCCAGGTTTTTAGGATCAACCAACAATTCAGCAGTTGGTGGATTACTGGATTAAATCGCCTTGCCAGATTGTTAAATCAGTTGGTCCACCAAATTGGTTGGATAAGGTGATTTTTTATTCTTTTTAAATATGAGGGAAGCTAAGATGTTAGTGAAACCAAATAATGAATGCATTGTTTAGATATAGACAAACTTTGGTAAATGGGTGTGGATTGGCTTTGAGGCCATGTGGATCGCCTGGGACAAAAAGCTCACCCAAACTACAGAGAATGTCGTTACAAGGGTTTTGAATTGGTTGCAGAAACCCCTGGCTCAACTAATTTGAGCGAATTATTTTAACTTCGTTTGGCCTCATTAAGGAATTACACCTCATATGTGGAAACTGTGTTACCAATTTTACTTGTAAAGAAAGTTTTAGAAGCTGGCGTGTCATAAGATAAAATGGATGGAGAAGTAATTTTGCTTCAGGGCACTTGGCTCAGCTAACCTGAGGTGGTTGTCAAGCTTATTAGAGGTCTTGGCTAAAGAAAGTAAAGTTAACGTCAAAGCATTCGATTTGGCTGCCTGAGTCGGACAGCTGCAACCCTTGGCGTTGGAAAAAGGGGCGGCAAGGCAGTCAGTTGGGTTAGATTCTTTGTTTGGCTTGTTGGGCGGTTCCACTGCAAATACAAAATTTAAATTTGAAGTTTCCTTGTTGGGCTTCCGTAGCCAATCAGTGCTGAGGCAAAGAGGACTATTGGCGCAAAGGAATGTTGAGGGCGCTGAAGCATTTAGGTTGGCTGTTATGGCGTCAAAACTGGAAAACTTTGTCAAAAATAAATGAGAATGGCGACAAGGATTTATTTTAGTTATCTCAATCTCATCACTATAAAATTGAAGAGCTTAGGCGCAAGGTCTGAATTTGGCGCTGAGGAATTTGGGCTAGCTATTTCATTGGCAAAACAGCAGGAAAGCCTCAGTGCAGGTAAATAGAAACTATCACCAAGGATTTAGGTTGGTAGCTTTAACTTCAGCGTCAAAAGCGCACAAAGCTTCAGTGCAGGGAACCAGAGATGGTACTTAGGAACTTGGCTCAATCAAACTAGTTTCATCATTGAAAGTTTTAGTAGATTACTCCTGCTTAATTCAAAATGTTATAATTGCTCCTTACAGTAGAAATATGACACAACAATTTCAAGATGAAAAAGTGGGGCTTTATAGGCACGTCTTGATTTAAGGGCTACTTTGTTGGCGCAACATCTGACTTCACTGATATCCTGTGTAATCCTCTGGTAGGCAGATGTCCAAGAAATAAATGTATTCTGGACTTGAGAATTTCTTATCAAGCAGTTTAGGAGCAAGTTAAGGTGGTTGTTGAAAAATTAGTATGACTGGACGATAAGCCATATATATAGATTTGGCAAACCATATTTAACTAGTCAAACTGAGCTTCAGGATTTGAGTAGCAAATTATGTTGTTTTAAAGTAAGTTAATAAATTAAAACCCTTAAAATTGTATCAAATAGAGATTAACTAAGATGAAGTGTTGACCTGACCGAGTTTTAAAGGATGATAGATGAGCAGGAAAATGAGAAATAGTAGTCTTAAGTGGGAAGAGAATTAAAAGCTGAAAGGGAAGAAGAAAGTAAGGTTTAAGCTAAAGTAGTCTGCTATTTTTATATACAATAAAGTAGTAACTGTCGAGCATAGCTCCCTACCTTTTTTACTTTACTGAATTTATATAGGATCAGTGATCTTCATATCATCTATCCGTTTCTCAGTGGTTCTAAACCTGTGCAACCAGCTTAGAAGATTTTAACCAACACTGTTTAAAAGCTTACAGTGGTAGTCCACTTCTCCAACATTTCGCGTAATACTGGACCTTCTCAATAGAATTAGAGAATGCTGAATTTTGAATTATTAAGTGGACCCTTTGGTGCACACTCATTTTATCACGAGTATCTTTGTGAAATTATGGCTTCACCATGTAGTCTTAAAAGAGTCCTTATAGGATCACCAGTTTTGGTTTCTTATTGACTATTTCAAAGGCGTGACCTTTGAAGGCTACATGATTATTAGTCGTTGGTAGTACCAGAGAAATAGCTTAGTAGACTTTCGATCTGTAGGGCAAATCAATTGATAGGATGGTCATCGTTGAAGAAAATCTCTTGGCAGCTTAGCTGTACCAAGGCAAAAATCACTGCGTTTAGCAGACAAAAATTTCTAGATAATTTAAATAGGTAAAACCAACCTAAAAGTAAATGAAAGGTTTTTTATTCAATATCATTCTAGTCTTTTAATAGGGCTAGGGAAAATAGGGACTAGGCGAAAATAGGGAGTATTCACCTAAACTTATTAGAATAGGTTTTAAAGGCGATATATTCAATTATCCAGGAGTGTTAAACTTGCTAAATAAAGATTTGTCAATGTTAGATATGTTAAAATATATATTAATTTAGGGCCTTTGCCCTATAAAGCATTGATTAACAGAATACTAAATATAAAAGGTTGTTGATAAGTACAGCCCTTTGGCCTGGTAACGCATCACTCATTAACAAATTGACTAAATCAACCGTGAGGTGATTAAAACAATCACCATTTGCAAGCCCAAAGTTGAGGCTTCCCTCACATGGGGTGAAGCCTGACACCAAGCAATTGTAAAGTCCAAGGGTATATTAAAAACTTGACTTGGTGAATGCATTCTGTCAAGTTAAAGTAAAAAAAGGCCAAGAATTGACTGATATGTACCCATAATGACATATACCAATCAAGGAGATTTCTATTTGATCTCAAAAACGCCCCCACCATAATCCAAATTGTGTTTTGACCACGCACTGGGAGACCTCCACTTTATGTGTGCCATAGCATATACTGATGTAATTCTAGTCCTCTTCCACACACCGTAACAGCATGAGAAAAATTTAGAAGCTGTGGCCGCCGCCCTACCTAAGGCAGGCCTGCGTGTGAAGTCCTCAAAATGCAAATTTTTTAAGGATATATACAGTTACTAGAGAACCTTATTGCAAAAAAACGGACATGCCATTGCTCCCTCCAAGCTGGAAGCCATACAATTATGAAATATGTTAAAATCTTGGGCTTTTTTGGATCGCTTTAGCCCTGGATTTCAACTGCAAAGATTCGTTGATTCTTGCTCGATTAATAATATGAATTGGGGCAATAATAGTATGAAGACTATTATGTTGTTTTTCCAAAAGCCACGTTGAGAGTATTGTCCAATGCTATACAGGTGCTTCTTCCTCTTGAAGATTACTTGTACTGGTAGGAAACACTATCCCTATTCCCTTCTCGCAGAGACAAGTGGAGATTTTAATATTATCAACCTAAAATATCTGATCCTTGCACTCTCTTGAGAGTAATGTCCAAAAGAACCAATGTTTAAACAACTAAGTTATTATCAATTTTAATCTGCCTTTATTAGAGAATTATTTTAGGTTTATATTTTAGAATCAGCACACAACTTTTCAGCTGTCTGATGAGAATATTAGTGTTCCTATACTGGTTTGACCCACAGTGTTAGGCACCAAATCTCGTCGGGTATCATTGCCTTGGGTTTCTTAGGCAGCGTAATCCTTGGGTGTTTGGCTGACCAATCAATTGGTATTAAGTACTTAAAACCAATTGTTTCAGCCAATGACGATTCTACTCTTCCTCTGGAGCTTGAACGTTTTGGTAGTTTCTGATGACTCCAATACGTTTCACTCTAAATGATTCCCTATAATTTGACTATCATGTGTTATCCCATTATTGAGTATTGCTTAATCTTGTTGTGGATGAGCCCAACGAAATAATCTGTCAGCGGCCTCAAATATTATTTGGGATGATTCCAAACAATAATTCATTAGTCAGCGACCTCTATCATTGGGGATGACGCCTGACAATATTCTCATCAATCAGGCACTATTGCCAATCCTATATGATTATAATTTAATTGTCAAATCTTATATTTGGTCAAAGGGTTGTATTTTGTGGTCATCTGAAATTCTGACAGTATACACCCGCCAATCAAAGGCAACTGCGTAGTTTCTATAAAAATGGTAACTTTCCAAAAAAATTCTTCTTAGGAATCTAGGAATTGGCCTCCTGCTTCACCTCCTCCTTATAGGCAAACACACACCTTTCATTTGGTCAGAAGAATTCCAATAAGCATTCTGACGCCATCAAAAAATCTTCACTACTGTGCCAAGTACTGCGCCACACTGACAAAGACAAACCATCCACCATAGCCTGCACTTCTGATATAAGCCATAGGAGATATTCTACTACAGGAGCATGATGGATGGGAACACCTTGGTGAAAAAAATTTATTAGAAATTCACAGGCGCTCAAAGTGCGTGTGCAATTTATTACAAGTAATTGGCTCTCATCACCTGGTCATAGATGCACTGGCAATACTTGCTGCAAAGAAAAAACACAGTGACAGTGTGCATGGGTCATAAGTCACTGACATATTACTGCAAACACCAGAAGTTGGCACACCAACAAATGTGGAAGCACTGAGGCCTCCTCAATTTAACTCCAAATATGAGTTCATCCAAGGGCCAACGCACGTACTGCCAAATATCCTTAGAAGAAGTCCATCAGTCAGACCTGATCCTGGGAGAATATCAAACCAGTGATGGTGATTCCACTAGAAGGGATTGTGACAGATCCCCTGGGGAAAGTGGCAGCTATCGCTGCAATCACCTCCACCCCCAAAATGAGAAAAATATCCCCCAAGAATACCGCTCCATCTTTTACTGACACCACCAATCCTGCCCCCAACCAATATACTCATATAAACCCATCAATTGACACTGAACTCCCTCTCCTAGAGGCTATACTACATGCCCAAACCTAAACCTCAGAAGGACAACCCCTGAGAAAACTGATCCAGACAGGGAAAAGCCCCCCTGGGCAATACACTAAAAAGGAGAGGGTAGACATCTTTTAGACATGGTGTGGGTACCCAATTTTTTACGCCCATAAGTTGTAAGGTAACATCATAACCTCCCAACCATGGGACACATAGGCACAAAAAAATGTATTAACCTAATCAAGAGTGCATATGACTGGAATGAACTGTTGAAATTGGCGCTAGGGCGTCATAAACCAATGGCACATGTAGATAAACCAACAACACAAAGTGTTGTTTGAATACAGAAAGTTTTATAAAAACTTAACAAAAAACAAGGTTTTTAGTAATAAGGTCTTTATTTAAGTAAATAACAGAGCACCCTGTAGTATAAAATATTGCCAGAGCTCATGGGCTTGCTAAAGTAATTGTCATGATAAGCTAAAATTTCTTCAGAAAAATATCTCTCTCCCTTTGCCAAACCTTTTCAGATATACTTCCTCTAGTAGCGTTTTAATTTGTGCTCGCCATAGTTACTAAGCATCACTCCAAATTGGTAAACTAAAATCCGCGCTATCTATTTTTATTCAGAAGTAAATAATTAGAGCTCAAGGCATTTTCTACAAAGATGTAATCTGCCTAATATTCAAAGTGCTGGTTTGGACACAATAATTATAGTACCCTAATAATGATGGTTTTAGCTGGCATGGAATAAGTAAAATAGTTATATGAAAGAAAATAGGAGGAGATATAGTAATTGAAGCTGCCACAGTGGCAGAAGTAAAGTTAGGAATTGAGAAATGTGCCTGCGGGGATTTAGGGATTTGTTAGGGTAGATTAATACATTAGAAGGGTGGTTATCCTGGCAGGTAAAACTGCTTCCACCCTAGTGCAGGTTTCGAGTTTGAAACCTGTACTGGCTCTAAAAATTCTCAGTTGGTATATTTGTCCTAAGGTTGACCCACCTCAATTAATTTTAGATTAATACACTAGGCCAGTACATATGAAAGAGATGCACTCCTGGAATACTAAGCAATATACTGATCAGATCCACTATATAAATATTTTTTAAAGTTTGAAGATAAGCATAAAAGGGGGTGGAAGGCGAGTCTGTAAGGGCGTACAGCTACCAACTTGAAGGTTGCGGGTTTGATTCCCGCCCTTCACACATTGATTGGGGTGCCAGCCAAAGGAAGCTATTGGCGGTTAGTAGGTCTAATAACATGAAAACCTTACCCATGACGTAACCAGAAAAATTTGAGTCCCAATCTGGAGGTGGAAAACTTTTTTTTGACAGAGTTGACCCTGTTCAGGTTTCATGTCATTTCTTTCTTTCTTTTGGTAATGCCTGTCCCCTGGTCGGCTTGCCTCGGTTAAATAAAAAGAAAATAAGCATATAAAAATAATGAAGCTAGATGGTTGGCCAAACCAAATACAACGTTTACCCCCACTTGGCCAGTTATCAGGTAGAAAAGATGTGTGGGGGTTACCTAACTTGTTAAGAACTTGGGGCTGATGGACCAGGACTCCGCTGATATTTATTCAAGAACTTAGCATGCACTAGTTAATTAGATTATCATTGAAGGATCCTTCAAAGTGTAGGTGACCGTGGTTATCTTCTGAATGATCTTAAAAGGCACCTTCCATATGTGACCCAACGTGCTTGGTCTTCCAAATTCCATGGCTATTGTCAGGACCATGGTTGTAATACCTCATATCCCTCAATATTTTGAGGCCAGGGGACCTGAAGTTTCAAGGTGTTAGATTGCTTATTTTTGCTTCTCTTGGTTCAGAAATCTTTTCCTTATACTACGTCTGGATAAGCAATTTATAATAAAAGCAAATGAATTTTAACTTAAATTTTGTTAAAAGGGAAAAAAGCGTAAGGTTTATTATCTTAATACCAGCTATATAAGGATAATTGGAATGTATTTTGGGGAATCTAAGCAGCCCAAGCCTAGATTTAATAAAGCAAACGAATTATGGATTTGGTAAAAGCCTAATTATCACAGTGAATTTCTTGCGCTCATCTCATGGTTCAGGTTTGAGCCCTGAGGTTGGGTAGATCCAAGGGAGTATGATTTGACTAGATCAATCAGGGTTGATTGCTGATTTTGATAATAATAGACTCTTGTTGGGAATAATGCCCAACAGAATTTTGGGCTTTTTAGTTTAATTGGTATTGATCTTCGACTTTGATAATTGTCAACTTTGCCAGAGATTATCCCTGACAGAAGTTTGAGCTTTTTGGTTGGTTTGGTATTGATTCCCATCATCTGATATATTTGAATCTGCCATTAGGGTAGGGATCCCAACAATATTCCCTCTAGATCTGGGTGCAGGGGGAAAATGGATGTAGAAAGCAGCTATGTACGTGGTTTATGACTGTGCCCTGAACAAACTCTATGATTGATTGTTCGTTGCCCCATCTATATATGACTTGATAAGGCCCTGACCAGTTAGTGCCCAGTTTGTGATCAAAAGTCCATGCTGGTGATGGTAGATTAGGACGAGGTCACCTGGTTGGAAGGTGTACAGAGGATCATGCTTATCATTATATTTAGCAGTTTCTCTATTGGTGGTGGCAGACAGGTTTTTGGCAGCCAGGGCCTGAAGTCTTATGATTTCATTTGCAATAATTTTCATAGAGACTTCAGGTGCTTCAGGAGAAGCTTGGTCAAGCATCGCTGGGACTTTGCAAGGCAGATGGGGATTTCTGCCATATAACGCATGGAATGGCGATATCTTAGTAATTTTATAGTAACTATTCTAATAGGCCAGAATTGCACTAGGCAAATATTGGGGCCAATGAAGGGGTCAGTCATAGCCATTTTCTGGAGGATTGCAGTTAGAGTACCATTTGCCCGCTCTACCATTTTATTGGCTGCAGGAAGGTAGGGGGTAGAGAATATCTGAGTGGTTCCCATCAGGCCAGCTAAATCTTTCACCAACATCTATTGGGATTTTTGGTCATTATCAGAAAGAAAGATGTTAGGGCACCAATGCTGAGTGACAATTCTATTATGAAAAAATGTGGTGGTAGCTTTTTCCAAAGCGGTGGGGAGCAATATGGCTTTGATCCACTTAGTTAAATGGTCCATGGCTAGTAGGAGGATCTGATGTCAATTGGAGGCTCTAGGAAGAGTCATACAACATCAATGCTAATAGTATGAAATGATTCACAGGGTGGGACCACTGGACGTTGAGAGTGGTGATTAGGTCTGGCTTGGTTTTTACATACCAGACAGGACTCCTATACATCCTGGATAGAAACAAGCATCCCCTCTCTATATAACATTGAGGTTTAAACCATTGTTAGGTTTTTCAAAATCCCCATAGCTGACATGCTGATGTCCCTCTAATATGACATCAGTTTGAGCCAATGGTCTTACATAGGGCACCCATTGTTTAGACACAAGTTTGCACAATTGACCGTCCTAAATTTGGAGAGTTGCCAATCTTTTCATTAATTCTTTTTGAAGGGTCGGGGATTGGTCCTTCTATAACTTTGATTGTGTTAGGAGGTCGTAGAGTCAATTCTCTTCATGGTCAGTGATAGTTAAAATAGGAAGCCAAGATATGCAATCTGCACTTTGATGTATAAGCCCTGGTCAATGGATGATGGAGAGGTCATAGTTTTGAAGTTTTACCGCCCATTGGTCTAACCTCCCATTGGGGTCCCTCATTTGCTGTAGCCATCGCAGGGAAGCATGGTTGGTAAATATAGTGAAATGTTTCCTACATATATATAAGGTCAAAAGTGCTTAATAGCCATAATACCGCCAAAATTCACATTCAGTAACGTTATAATTACATTCAGCTTTAAATTAGGTCTTGCTGTAGTAGGTAATTGGATGACCTACTAAGTTCTCACCATGCTGAGATAGTATTACTCGATGGCAATAATGCTAGTATCAGTAAAAAGGAGGCAAGAGTTTTCAAAATTTGGATGAATAAATACTGGAGAGTGGGAGAGAGAGACGCGTAGCAGGTTGAAGGCCTGCTGTTGCTCTTCTCTCCACTGAAAGGGTATTTCTTTCTTCAGTAGATACACCAGAGGCTCAAAGGTGTCTGAAAAATGGGGGATAGAGTGGTGATAATAGCCCACCATTCCTAGACAATCTTGTACAACTTGTAGGGATTTGGTTGAGTCATCTTGGCAATAGCCAAGACCTTATCATCCAACGGGGATATTCCGACTTTACTGTCCTTATGACCCAAAAATATTTCACTCTGTAAGAAAGAGCATTTTGACAGCTTTAGTTTTAATGACAATTGCCATAACTGCTGAAAATTTGCTTGAGGTGATCTAGATGTTTATAAAGGTTCTTGAAAAAAGGTAATATCATTAAGATAAACTAGTACGCAGGAGCATTTTAAATCGCCTAATAGTCCGTCCATAACGAGTTGGAAGGTAGCAGGGGTGTTACATAACCCCTGAGGCATTTGGGTGGGCTTAAATAATCCTTCACTTGTGATGAGAGCGCATTTTGCCTGATCCTCTAGTGACAAATCTACTTGCCAGTACCGCTGGCAAGATCCATAGCCAAGAAATAGTGGGATCCTGACATTAAGCGTAAATAGTTGTCTATATGCAGCAGGGGGTAACTATTTTTAATTGATAGAGTTGAGGCGGCGATAATCCATAATGCCTTATTACCACCATCCTTGTTCCAAATTAATAAAATTGGGGAAGCCCATGGGCTTTTGAAAGGCACAAGTAACCCAGCCTCCAACAGTTGCTGTAACTCTAAGGCCACTAGAGATTCCTTCACTTTGGATTTTCAATATGGTCATGATTTAAGTGGAGGGTGATCCTCAGTATTGATTTTTTGATTTACCTGGACATTTTCCCATAGTCACTTGGTCCTGAGGAAAAAATATCGCCATATTCTTCAAGGAGGTTTTCAACATTGTGGCGCTCATTTGGGGTAAGGTTATCCCCAATTCTACTGTCAACCAAAGCTATGGTGGGTGGGGGATCGAATCCTAAATACTGTAATGAGCCAAAACCCACACTCTGGCGATCTTTTTCATAGGTCTTAGTTTTACATAAGTGATAAGAGCATGCCTGGGACCTGGAGAGTTTTAGTATTCAGATTCCCTAATAGAATAGAGATAGATCTCCTGTAGGCAGGATCCAAAACCCTATGCAGGTCAACGCTTCCTTGATGGAAAGGTTTGGGTGTCCATTAAGCTTCAAAATTTGATTAGAAGAGTTAAGAATCTGAATCCCCATAATTATAATAACTTGTGACCCTAAGCGTATTGTAATAGAATGAGGGGTATACAGATTCATCCCCTCTTTGGCCTCCACAGCCTCTGGAGGTAACTTAGTTTTTTCCCCTAAGACTTGGTACTTGATTTTGCAAATGGAGGATGGGTATTCAAGAAAGCATGCCCGTTTTTAAGAAGTCCTTTATTTTTGACAGGGAGTTCAAATATTAACAGAATCTGATACCCTAGTAGGGACAGGTATTTTTCCTTGTGGTTGATGATGCAGTTAAACTTCTGCATCAGTTGAACACCAACAAGCAACTCATAAGTATCGTTCTCTATTTTAATGGCGGGGACAGTAATTAAGAGTTTTCTCAATGCAAAGAGGTAAGGCAAAATATTCTTTAATCGCCTTAGTAGACTGACTACCTGCTGTTCCATATTCAGCCTCATGGATCAAGTCTGGAGCCATTTTTATCTTTTGGATAAGTCATGAGGAAATAAAATTAACCGATGAGCTGGTATCATTTATTGCCAGGACTTTAATCTTATTTATAACTTCCTTGACTTAAGCCACCAAAGATCCAAACTGGGATTTAACAGTTAGAAGACTGTTGGTAGGGATTTATAATGAAGCAAGCGGAGGATTCTACAGTGGCCAAGCCCAGCGCTGTTCAATGCGTTTAAAAGTTTTGTCTGCCACCGTTTGACTTTCCATAGAAGAGTTGACTGTCAAATTTGTTGGGGTAACTGACCAACATAAAAGTAAGATAGCAGAAGGTTTTTATTTCCTTGGATAGAAAAGGGTACATCAACTTTTTCAGGGGCAGCTAACACAAAACAACCTGAAGTGCTGGGGATAGAGTTAGTTTTAGAGCGGGGCCTTGAGGCACTTGTTTTTCGTCATCATAGGGAGCCTCTTGCCCTATACTGACTGATCTTTTGCTGACTTACGTTGAAGGATGCGGCAGTCAGTTACAGCGTGGTTGTTTCTTCTGCAATGAGTGCAATATAATTCTGGTTTTGGCGAGTCATGGGGTGTAACGGCCAATAATTGGGACTGGGGCTTATTGATGTTATAACGAGGTGGACTGACGGGTTTATGTAATTCAGCCAGAATTTCCAGTATAGCCTCTTTAATATGGAGGAGGGACGTTAAGTTAGACTTCACTGCTTTAAGATAAAGTATGATATTAGGCATTTTTAAAATGATGACATTGCAGCGGTGATGACATTGTCCAACATAAGACAATTACCTACATCTAGAGTTTGTGCTTTTATATAAAAACGGTGGGCGATTTGATAATAGTTTCCCCTATTAAGGAATATACCCATAAAGGTCTTTTTATGTTTGGTTAAGGTTAAGTCACTCAAAAATTCCTGAATCAATGGAGGCTTAGCATAAGTCAAAGTATGGCAATGCATCAGATGGGGGACCATGATGTCTTGAGCTATTCAGCTAAGACAGTTGGTCAAGTGTTTAAGTCTCTGGATGTCAATCGCTTCTTCCATAGCTTTTCATAAAAAAATAAGAAGGAGAAGATACTTCCTTCGCCTGGAACTTACTAATCTTTGAATGACGGGTTGAACATGCCACTGGGGGGGTTAATGGTCAAACAACGTTTATTATCATGGGGGACCATTTTTGTCTAAAGGGAAACTGTTATTGCTGGACATGTCATAAGGATGTAGGGCATCCACTTTACCTTGTAAGATGCTGATATCCCCAATTATTGAATCTACCAGATTGTGGGTGGCCCAAAGTGCTGATTTGGTGGCAACGAGAGGGGATAACTGCCAATTTTTGTTTTGAGCTCAGTAGTTGCATCTTGAAGTTTGATTTGGTGCTTCTCAAGGGTGAGGATTTGTAGCTCCATCCTGAGCATCATAGCGGGGTAACTAACCAAGAGTCTAAATTTTTCCTGATCTAACATGAGATTGGATGCTGTATTGTTATTATTCATAGTTGGTTTTTAATTATATTCTACCATGAACTGGGGGTGCAACTGGCAGGGAGCATCAGTTTTGTCAGGACAACAGGTGTAATACCTCGTATCCCTCAATATTTTTAAACAATGGGACTCAAAGTTTCAGGGTATTGGATTGCTTATTTATGCTTCTCTTGGTTTAGAAGTCTTTTTCCAGATACTACTTCTGGATAAGCAATTCCTATTTTAAAACAAATCAATTTTAATTTAAAATTGTTAGAATGGAAAAAAAGCGTAAGGTTTATTAGCTTTTTACCAGCTATATTAGGATAATTGGAATGTATTTTGGGGAAATTTAAGCAGCCTAAGCCTAGATCTAATAAAGTAAATGAATCAGGAATTCGGTAAAAGCCCAATTATTGCAGTTGAATTAATTATGCTCATCTTAAGGCTCAGGTTTGAACCCCAATGTTGGGTAGATCCAAGGAAGTATGATTGAGTCAGATCAATTGGGGATGATTGCCAATTTTGATAGTAGACTTTCATTGGGATGATGCCTGACAGAAGTTTGGGCTTTTTGGTCAAACTGGGATCGATCTCCAAATTTGATGCCTGTCAAATTTCGTCAGGGTTTATCCCCAACAGAAGTTCGTGCTTTTTGGTAATTTCAGGATTAATTTCCATTATCTGGCGTATTTGAATCCGCCATTTGGGTAGGAATCCCAGCAATTATCATAGTACAAAACTAAATTTACAATAAAGTGGTGTAATGGCCATCAGTTTTTGTTATCTCATTCATGGATCTTATTTTTGAGCCAGCTATTTATAATAGGCGGCGCTCTGTAGTTTAAATAAAGTTTGGGACAAAGTTTCCAAGTACTTCATGGGCTTCAGGGCTTTTTGACAAATACAGGAATATAAAATTGTGGTAAGCTCCAGGCTAACCTAAAGTAAAGCAAATGGAGAATGCCCCATGGCTGAGAGATACAATATATATTAAGCGAAAATGGTGGATGGCAAGAAATGGTCCAATATAGACGCCTTCGCCTTAATAATCTTAAGCAAAATTCCAACAAGAGCGCCATTCAATAGTTTGATGGTGCCATTAGTCTCAGGATGGTTGGGCATAGACAGTACTTTTGTTTACTCATTAAGTCACTAACTTTAGAAATAATATGAGATATGAAATTGGTCCCGTTGTCCTTCTACAGAAACTGAGGGCAACCATGCTGATAAATAAAGATCTTATAATATAAACTTAGTCATTGTCATGGCTTATAAGTCCCACACTTCTTTGGCCTCCAACCACTTGGTCAAGTGATAAATAGTCACAGCTATGTACTCAAATTTCCCTGATGTACCATCTGGAGGGCCTACAATGGCAATAGAAATGTTATGCCATGCAAAATTGGATTTACACCAGTTGATAGGAAAGTGGCTTTCCAGTGGGGCCCTTCCACCTGACATTCCTTACAGAAGAAGAGGGTCTTATGAACGTCAAAAATCATAAAAACCCAATAGTGATGTTGTTTTAATGAATTAAAGTTTTTTTAAACCAATGTTCCCCGTTGCTTAAGGGCCCTGATAAAAAATGTTGGTTCACTTTGTTGGTTGGGGTATCCAAAATTGCTGAATGTTGAAGGTTTTTAAAGCTTTTTTTAATAACAGTGTTCATCCTTAATTTCCACAAATTACTGAATTTTCACTGGTTTGTTGGCATAGTTTTGTTTTAGCTTTTATCAAACATGTCAGCAAGATTAGCCACTAAGCCATGGGGCAGATTTTATAGTCCATCAGCGTTTTAATGCTTTATGCCAAGTCAATGATGGATTTTGTAATCATAAGCCTTATATTTCAGAGCTCATTAGGCCAAATGTGCTTCCAGCTCCTTTAGATTTTTTAATTATCTAAGGGAGGCACGATTGTTTACTATTTTGAGATGCATTCCATAGTTAAAAAAATTTGGTCTTGTTTACATTCATTGTTGACTGCTAAGCACTCTTTCTTATGTACTATATAAATCCATTTGTGGACATCTAACGTCTGACTGCAGTAAGCCATGTGATGCTTAACCCCATCTGAATCAAGTTGTGACAACATCACTATAATGGCGATGAGAGATTCATTTGTTTGAATACTAAACTGTTTGTTAAAACTAGTATATTTTAACAGGGGCGCTTGGGTAAGGTAAAGCCTGAGTATATCAAAGGTTAGATGACAGTTCCCGGTCCACTCAAAGGGTATCACTTTTAAGGTGAAGTTAACTTTTGGTGTTTCTAATTGATTCCGCCGAGCTGGTTGCACAGGTTAAAACCCATTGAGCAACAGGTGAGTGATTGATGATCGCTGATCCTCAATAAATAATAATGATAAAGTACTTAGATAAGGAGCTATTGCCCCAATTATAAAAATTTATCTAATATAAAAACTAACAGCTACTTCCGTTAATCATTACCTAATCTCTTCCATTCTCCCTAAAAGACCTCCTCCTTTTTGTTCTTAAGCTCAACTCTTACTCCTCAGTATTCCTATTTGGTTTCAACACTTCCGCCTAGCAATTCTCTATTCAGGCAAATTTAGGGGTTTCATTCTATCATTGAGGCTTCAGCTTAATTCCCTCAATTTCCCAAACTATGAGTACTTTAATTAATTTTCTACCCATTGACATAATCTACCACTTAAATCTTAAGGCTCACCTCAACTCATAAAATAAGATTTGCCAAATATATAGCTTATCGTCCAGTAATTTTATTTTTTTGCCATTACCCCCCTTGAGTGGAAAATAAGCTCCTATTGCTTGTATGACCAAAGAATCTCATGTGTGAACTTGGTTGATAATCTGATCAATTGCGGGTTCCTTAATGGTGTAGGCATCGTACAAGTCTTATCAATTATTTCAAACAGTCAAGTCCAGATGTTAGCGAGCTTGTTCTTCCTTCCAAATACATGTTGGTCATTGAACAAGATATGATCTCCTACAGCGATTTGTGGGAGTCTGCTACATCTCCTTTGGTTGGCCGCTTGATCAATAATCTTATTGAAAAGCTGGATGTCTTCCATAAAGTAATTGGAAGGGACTTTTCCCCATCAGCGAATAATAGCTAATATTGTACACAAAGATGACGGTGGATAGAAGGTTACTTTATTCAGAGGACTAATCCTTTACAAGCTTGTGAAGATAATTACCAATGTTCCGTTAACCCATTTCACTATTCCATAAGAATTAAGGGTGGTAGGATGTAGCCAATACCCTGCGAATTGCCATTAGTTCATTCAGCTTGAGCAGGATATGCAATTTGTAATTGTTTCTGTTGTCCATGAGGATGAATTGCGGGCATCCATGTTGATAGATGACATAATCCATGATAAAATTGGCAGTAATGACAGGCCCTAAATCATTGATCACTCTTGCTTCCACCCATCTTGTCAAGTGGTCGATTGCTACTAATATATACTTAGAGCAATTTGTGCCAGTTGGCAGAGGGCGCACCACATCAAGGGAAACTGTATGCCGTGCAAGAACGAGGCTTAACCATCTGGTAGATGGTCTTCTTGTGGAATGGTTTCTCCAAATTGACACTGGTGACAAGAAACTGTTTAATCATGTCATAATGCATGCTCTCCCAATAGCAGCGTGGGCACAAAAACTTAATTGTTTTCCGCAACCCTCCATGACCTACCGCCTTATGAGCATCCATAGTAATTGATGGCCTAGTGGAAAGTTTCAGGAAACTCAGCACCATTTCTACACTTTGAATATATAGATATCCATTATAAAAAAGGTATCCCATCGCAGCCCATCACGTACTTTAATCATCTGTGGTAGCTCATCGTGATATTTTGCCCACAATCATCTTTTTATACATGTTGTCAGCCAAATACACCATAACAGGCGCCATTAGTAATCACAAAAAACATTCACAATATGATGTTTCGCCCCTGGCCAGTGTACTATCTCAAAAGTCATATGCTTATAGCTTCAGTGCCCAACGCACAAGCTGCCCTTCAGTTTCCCAAAGATTTTGCATCCAGCACAAAGAGGCATGATATGTTACCACTTTGAATTTCAACCATGGAGGTAGATCAAGAACTGTTTATATGCATAAATTATCATCAAACACTTCTACTAGGTCATAGTGTAATTCCATTCTGGTCACGTTAAGCTTTGGCTACAATATGCGACGGGATGCTCCACACCATCATCATCATTTTAGGATTAAACCGTCCCTACAGTGGAAATAGAAGCGTCTGTTTGCACAAGAAATAATTTCTCAAAACTGGTATTACAAAATGGGCGCGCTATCCAATGAAGTTTGTAAGATAATAAAAGAGTTTTGACAACAGTCAGTCCAAACAAAGGTATCTTTTTTCTTCAATAACTCGAAGAGCAAAGCCTTAATACAGCTGAGCTTGGTAATGACCAATGGTAGTACTGGACCATCCCAAAAACACCTGAATATCCCTCTTTTTATTTGACAAGTCATCTTGTGTATAGCTTACACCTCACTGGCTGAGGACTAAGCCCTTTTGAGTATACCACAAAAATGAGATATTCTAGTTGCTCCTTTTTTAAAAGTGGCACTTTCAAGGCTTAAATTTTATACTGGCTTCAGCAAGTCGGCAGAACACTTGTTCCAGGTGATAGAGATGTTATGTAAACATCTGCGAGAACAAAATGATATCGTCAAGGTAGAATAGAACGCAAGACAGCTTCAGGTCACCTAAGATAGTGTCCATAGCCCGGTGGAACGTAGCATGGGCGTTGCACAAACCCTGTGGCATACTTGTAGTCTGGAAGATCCCCTTTGAGGTGATTATGGCGCACTTCTCTTGTTCTGCCACTTGCAATTCATTTTCAAGTATACTGATATCAAGTCCATAGTGGAGAAATATTTGGCACCGCCCAGCAATCTAAAGCATCATTGATTCATGGAGCTGGTACAAGTCTTTCTTTGTGATGCTTTTTATCTTCCAATAGCTGATTACCATTCAACTAGAGCCATCTTTTTCTTAAAATTTAGCATTGGCAATGCTCATGGTCTCTTGGACGGCTAAAACATCCTCTACTCAATCAATTTGTCTACCTCATCGGAGACTACTTCCTCCACAGCCTTGGAGTGCAGGATAGGCTGTGCTAGAATGGGAGAGTGGTCTCCCAAGTCTACCTGATGCCACACCCCATGTGTGCATCTCAAATTGTGATCATTGATGAAAAAATATTTCAGTATTTGTCAAACAGGGCCATCACCCTATCTTTTTGTTTCTCTGACAGCCAGTCAGTGCTTCCCGCTAAACCACTGTCATTATGCCAAATGAGGTTTTTACAGTTAGGCTAAAGTACTCCCAAGACCCAAAATCATGAATATGGCGGACTTCTTCAATAGGAATCAAGTGTAAATAAGCCACCACTTGATTCCTTGGATTATCATAAACTCCTTCTGTAGGTTTTCTAGCACTTCCTTAACATCCCAATGTCCTGGTAACAGTAGCCTCAGAGCCACATGGGGTTCAAGCTGCAATTGCTGATAGGGCCCCACAATTTCCCCAAATAACCCTTTGGGACATCTATTTTGAGCTCTGTCCCTATTATGATGTGATGTCCAGAAGGTATGCTTAAAGCGCTCGCTGCCCATAGTGGAATACCGTATAACTCATAAATTTGGCTAGGAAAGGCTCTGGTCCTCTGCTTCATCACCAATATTGTACAGGAATTATCCTATCGCTGTATGCAAGATTGATTTGACTGGAGATAATTGTGTCCTTGGAACTCCACTGGAAGTATAATAGATGGATATCCGTTGTCCCAGAATATTAAGTGTTCCCTCCGCCATATCAATCACTGCATCAAATCGCCATATGAATGCGGCCCCAATCAACATATTGTAGTGATTATTAGGTAGAACCACTGCTGAACTGTAGGTACCGACCAAACCAAACCTCAGAGGCAAGGCACTGTAAGCGCCCTCCAACATAATTCTTTGTGCACCCACAGTCCCATACACTACTCGGTGTTCCACATCAGGCTTCAGTTGAAGATTAGCCATGAGCTTGATGGATATAATATTGATGGGAGCGCCAGTATCTATAATCGCTCCAAATTTTGTATTTTGAACTAAAATATAACAGCATGTACACTCCAAAGTTAAGGAAATGTTGGTATTTACTACATGATCATCCAGAGACTTTTGGTTATTCAGAAAAGTGATAAGCCGGTGGTGACATGAGGATACTCTTGGGCAATTTTCTCTACTAGATTGCCACGTTCACCCCCTCTAAGGTTGCAACACTGGTTGAGGTCACAACTTCGACTGTATCATTCCACTCAAGGATTTTACAGGCGTACAGATTCTGCACATCTTTGCGGAACTCCAAATCTGCATTATTGGGTATCTCACTCAGTTAGAGTACAAGATATCATAATGGATTTGTTGATATAATATAACATCAGGGTGAGTACCATGACTGACACAGAGCAACTTGTGGGAATCATCAGGGACAAATTAGTATGAATTTTTGGAAGTAGATCGTCCCATCTCTACTCCTTTCAACCTTTTCTTTGTTCAATTAAGGCTGCTGGTTTTTTATGGACATTCAGTTTGCCCAAACAGCTAGAATAGTAAAGGCCTCTTTGCCCACACGAGAAACAAACATTTGTAGATGGCCCTCACCTCTGTCCCACCAAAAGGTCTGGTTTAAAATTAAATGATGGATAATAATTTGGCTGAGGACGAGATGGTTGAGAATGTGGGGACGGGAGAATCCACCAGAGCATTAAGTGTATGAGAATTAGTAAATGGATTACACCCATGTCATTGTGGTCCATTTCCTGATGGGGTTTGGTAGCAGTTTCAGGGGCATTCTGCTCCAAAATTGGAGCAATGAAAGTGATAGATAGATGGCGTAACAATTGACAATTTTTAATAGCTCCTCATCATCCTGAAGAATGTGGTTTATAGCATTATACAGTTCTTGATATGGCTTGAAAGCCGCCATCATTGCTATGCCCACCTCCTAATTAGTTAAGATATTCACTCCAACCAACACATGAGCCACAGCCATGAACCACTCTTTAAGCTCCACCAAGTATTCATTCTTTTGAAACTGTATTGTCAAAAATCTTCCTTGCGCCGCACCATTTTTGCCACACCTCCAAACAGGAGGATCACGGGCTCCTTCACTTCTTGATACGTTACAGTACTACTAGTAAGGTAACATGTGTCCTGGTCGGAGCTCTCAACATCCAGAGCATAAAACAACAGTTTATCTTTCCACCAATTGGAAGCCCCTTCTACTGAAAAATCAAACCACTTAAAAAATCTGGGTATGTTTTCATCACGGTTAAACAGGGGCAGCTTGTCAATGCAAACCTCTCCCTTTCCAGCAACACTATCCAGTTTACGCTCTGCAAAGTTTAGCCGCTCTGTAGTGTCACCCAAGTGGTCGGAAAGTTGGATGGCTTAGCAACCCAAAGGTGCAGCTAAAAAAATTACTTGTCATGCTGATCCATTCTATGCCTTATTTTCTCAGAAAACTTTCTTTGAGCCTGGAGTAATGTATCTAAGGCAAGTTTTAGTTCTGCTTATTGAGATAACTCAATAAACTGATGCAATACTCATCAAGAGGAACTGGTTGCGATATTGCTTGGCGAATATAAAACAATTGATATGTTGATCAATAAGCCCCCTGTATGAAGCTCCACTGTTAACTTTTGAAAGTTTGGGTTGATTCTGCTAAACTAGTTGCGCGGTTTAAAACCCACTGAGCAATAGATGAGTGATACGATGATCACTGTCCTCAATAAATGAATAAAGAATAGTATTTAGCTAAAGGAGTAGTTGCCTCAATGATACCACTTTACTTAATATATTAACTTAACTGCTACTTCCTTTAACCCATTCCTACTCCCTTAAACTTCAAAAGACCTCCCTTTTTATTATCACGCTCAACTCTTAATCCTTGGCATTCCTAGTTGGTTTCAAACCTTCCACTTAGTAATTCTCTAATTGCTACATATTTAGTGGTTTCCTTCTATCATCAAGGTTCAGCAATTTTCCTTCAATTTACCAAACCATTATTACTTAATTTTTCTTTGCATCAACATAATCTATTGCTCAATCTTGAGGCTCACTTGACTCAAAAATACAATCCTCTAAATAGGTGTCTTATTGTCCAGTCATATAAATTTCTTGACACTACCAAAACCCCAATTATGAGGTAAGTACGGTGGAAGTTGGAGAAGCTGAGTAGCTGTGAAGATGGGCCAGAGAGTGGCCAGAAAAATGGGCATAAGATGAAAAAAGAAATGAAAAGGAGGGAGTTGTTTAGTTGGTAGCTACAGTAACGATTATATAGGCTAAAGATAGTGAAGAATGAACGGTAGAAGGATTCTGTCAATTAATAGAGATTGTGGCTTACTGTAGTGCTCAGTCTCCATTTGATCTGTTTATAGTAATATTTGAGGGGCGGCGATCATCATATTACTCTCCCGTTCTACCAGTGCTTGCTAACTCCTGTACAACTTTTAATGGTTCATATCTGTTACACCAAATTTCCAACAGTGGTGCTCACTACAAAGGGCCCACTGATTCAATCATATAAGCCTATTCGCCTTTCTTTATCAATGGCATATATCTAAATGTTCTGATAAACCAACTCTTCCAGTGAGAGAAGCATTATGCTTAACTTAAGCTTGTCCTGGACACTGTATGCTGAACCAACGATGAGCTGCATTGTGAGAATAAGGTCTTTGTGGATCAGATTGCAGCATTTTCCAGAAAACTCTGTAACCTTAACTTGCAGAATGAGTTATTAGCCAACCTTCTCAGCAGCATGGTCAATTGGCTGCAGTGCGTTGAGCAGCGTTTGGATGTGGGACCTTCCTACTGTAATGTTTAATGCAGAACTGTGACCAACAGGAAGACGAAAGAGAATAACTGGGCACTATGATAAAAAAGCAGCCAAGGGTGAGGCTGAGGAGCACTTTGCCAATGAGAAGGCCATGGAAGTCTGTATCCTTAGAATAGTAGCTCAGGAAGTGATTCCGCTTAATCAGGAGAAATTCCACATGTGTACGCAGTGCTGCCAACTGAGAAAGCCCAAGCCACACCAATATCAGCTGAAAAGCTGAGTTTGCTTTCCCTTATGCGTCCTCCCCTTGTTGAGGACCAAGTTTGCTCATCAGGATGTGCCTCATGTTGATAAATTGATATGACTTTACAATAAGTCACATATCCGGTTAATCATATTTATGAGTTAAAGTGAGCCTTGAGATTGAGCGATAGAGCGTATTAAAACAAAGCAAATTAATTTAAATAATAATGGTTCAGCAAATTGAGGGAATTCTACTAAAGCCTCAATGATAGAGTAAAACTCTAATTTTGCAGCAAATAGAGAACTACTAAGCAGAAGGGTTGAAACCAACTGGGAAAACCAAGAATTAGGAGTTGAGCGTGAGAACAAAAAGGAGGAGGTCTTTTAGGAAGAAAGGAATAGAGTAGGAAAGAGTTAACATAAGTAGCCCATTAGCTTATATAATAAATAAATAAAGTGGTATTTTTGGGGAGATAGCTTCTTATTTTGTTTTAAGTAATCTTATTGTTTATCAAAGATTAGTGATCTTCATATTATCAGTCCGTTGTTTGGCAGGACTGAACCCATGCAATCAGCTAGCGGAATTCACCCCCTACTGCCAAAAGTTAATAGTGATGCTCACTACAGGGGGCCCATTGATTAACTTATAAAAATAGTATCATATTTGCCAAGCAATGGTACATCCAGTTCCCCTTGTCAGGGCACTACCTCATTTTATTGAATTATCTCAATACAAGGAACTAAAACTAACTTGGACACTCTACTCCAGGCCCAAAATAAGTTTTTACGTGAGAACAAGATTATAATGGACCAACTGGAAAAAGCCTTCCATCAACTGCACTTGGTTGTCTGACAATTCAACCAACTTGCTGACCACTTGGGCGAAACTACAGAGCGGTTGTACCTTGTAGAGCAGATATGGATTAGTAGTGCTGAAGAGAGAGGTGTATGCATAGACAAGCTTCCACTGTTAAACTGCGATGGAAACATACCTGGATTTTTTAAGAAGTTCAGATTTGCAGTAGAAGGGGTTTTTGATTGTCAGAAAGTTAAACTGTTGTTATCTGCTCTGGATTTCAAGAGCACCGACCATGACACATGTTACCTTACTAGTATTACTGTAACGTAAAAAGAAGTTAAGGAGCCCATGATCCGCCTGTTTGGAGGTGTGGCACAAATGGTGCGGCACAAGGCAGTGTTTTTGACAATACAGTTTCAAAATAATGAATTCTTGGTGGAGTTTAAGGAGCGGTTCATGGCTGAGGCTTATGTGCTGTTAAGGGCAAATATTTTAATTAATAAGGAGGTGGGCGTAGCAATGATGGCGGCTTTCAAGCCATATCAAGGACTGTATAATGCTATAAACCACATTTTTCAAGATGACACGAAGCTTTCAAATTTTGTCAATTGTTTACGCCATCTATCTATCACATTTATTGCCCCCAATGTGGAATGGAAAGCCCTACAACTGCTCCTAAATCCCCATCGGGAAATGGACACCTACGAATTAGTTACAATCTGTTAGTTAATCCTCATCCACTTAACGCTCTGGCAGTTCCTTTCCATTCCCATTATACTCAACCAGCTCATCATTTGCCAAATTACCATCCATCAAAAAATTTTAAACCATACCTGTGGGTGCAATACAGAGATGAGTGCCATTTACAAATGCTTGATTCTTGTGTGGCCAAAGAGGCCATTATATAGCTAGCTGTACGGGAAAACTGAATGTCCATGCAGTACCAGTTGCCCAAAAATGAACAGGATAAGATTGAGCGGAGTAGAGATGGGACGCTCTACTTCTGTTAATATAAACTTAATTGTCCCTAATATTCCCACAAGTCTCTTTATGTTGATCCTGGTACTAACCCTAACGATTTACTATATCAACAAATACCCTACAATATAATGTCCTCCAACCAAGGGAGAGACCCCAATAATGAAGATTTAGAGTTCTGCCGAGATGTGCAAAAACCGTGTGCTTGGCAAATCCTTGAGCAGAATGGTACCATCAAGGTCAGATTCTCAACCAGTGTTGCAAACTTGGAGGGGGTTTGACATGACAATTCTAGTAGAGAAAATTGCCAGGTGTATCCTCATGTCAGAGCTGGTATTATCACTTTTCTAGATAACTGAAAACCCTTGGATGTTCATGAAAATAGTACCAATTTTTCCTTAAATTTGGAGTGTACATACTGTGATATTTTTGTGCAAAACACAAAAATACAGGAAATTATAAATACTGGCTCATACATCTATATTATATCCATCAAGCTCATGGCTAAGCTTCAACTGAAGCCTGATGTGAAACACCAAGTAGTGTATGGGACTGTGGGTGCACAGAGCACTATGTTAGAGGGCGCTTACAGCGCTTTGCCTCCGAGGTTTAATTTGGTCAGTACCTCTACTCCAGCAGTGTTTCTGCCTAATAATCACTTCAAAATGTTATTTGGGGATGCATTCATGCAGCGATTTGGAGCAGTGATCAATATGGCGGAGGGAACATCTAATATTCTGGAACAATGTATCCCCATCTATTTTACTTCTACTGGAGTCCCAGAAGACCCAATCTGCTCCAGTTAAATTAATCTCGCATATAGCAATGGTGTGATTCCTGTACAATATCAGCGGATGAATTCGGGGACCTGAGCTGTTCCTAAATAAGATTTATGAGTACAATGGTAATCAACTATGGGCTCACAGTGCTTTAAGTATACCTTATGAGCATCAGGTTATAATATGGATGGAGCTTGAAACAGACATCCCTAAGGATTATATGGGGAAACATGGGGCCATACCAGCAATTGTGGCTAGAACCTCATGTGGCACCCGGGATCCTGTTACCAAGTCAAGGGGAAGTGAAGGTGTTGATAGTGAACCCGCAGAAGGAGTCTATGAAGGTTCAAAGGAACCAAAGGGGTATCTTATCTGGATCTAATTCCTATTGATGAGGTTCACCATAGACACAACTTTGGTTCTTAAAAGACCTCAGGCTACCTTTAAAAACCTCATCCAGCGTAATGACTGTGGTTCCGCGTGAGGCTTAAATTGGTCTGTTGGTGTATCAGAAAGAAAGGGTGATGAATCTATTTGAGAATAACCAAGGCATTTTTGCATCCAATGAACACAACTTGGGATGAGAACACAAAATTTTGCATTGGTTGAACTTGGGTGTCAGACATTCTCCTTCTCAACTTTTGAAAAAAAATGTTGGAGGTATCAGTGCTCCCAAATCTGCTACCATGATTGGCCCATCTCCTGCCCGATCATCAAATAATATTGTGGTTATTTATGATATTAGTACCAATGGCGAAAAGACCTTGGCAGATTCTTGGTGGAATCCTAACTATTGGGAAAATATGGTTTATAATTAAAATCAGTTTAATAAGTTAAGAACTGATAATAGGATTGCTCCAACTTCTTGGCTGAATTTGAGGTGTTTGTTACCACATGGGTCTGATCACCTCAGAGGTGAGAAGATTTTACTCATCGATCATTAGGTGTAAATTAACAAATCATTATCACTTGGATCTGAACCCTCCCAAGGTGAGAAGATTTTATCTGCTGGTGATTGGATACAATTCATCAAATCATTACCACATGGGTCACTTTTGCCTCAAAATATTTACCCTCGATCTAATAGGCCAAAAGCCCATATTTCCTAATCTAGATAACTCAGCTTTATATATTGCCTCAAATACCCATAGTATCAAAATTTGAACTAGTTTAAATAGAAAATACTAGCATCAAGAAAAGGACCTTTCTTGGTTTTGCCCCGCTTAAAACAATAAAAAACATAAAAACTCTAACAAAGCATTATTTTATACTTTCATTAAATAGTAAGATTCTCACTCTGAGAAAATATTTGTGGCATCCATCGGTGGAATCCACAAACTGGTGCTCACTATGGGGGTTCACCCTGAATACTTCAATAAGTATTTAAGTATCAAGGCAACGGAGGCTTTCAACAGGAGCAGCTCACCTGAATTACAATTAGTTGCTCTCAAGAAGCAACTAGCCAGCTCTTTCTCCCATCTCAAAAAGCTAGAGCAACGGCCATTTGAATTACCTATAAAAGACAGATACACCCCGGGTGAAGGGAGCATTGCTTCCTTTTTGTATGTTTATGAAGCTGCGATGGATGGCGCCACTGACAAACAGAAAGTTCAGTACATTCTTCCCTTTTTAAGCCGCAAAGCCCAAGAGTTGATCGTTCCTCACCTTGATCCTCAGCACATCTGGCCAGATGTTAAGAAGGCCCTCTTGGCTGAATTTTGATCTGAGCAGAGCTTATACAGGGAAAAACAGGCTTTCTTGCACCTTACCATGTACGAGGGTGAAACCCTCTTTAATTTTTCTGAGCGTTTCTATCTCACTGCTCAAAGGCTGGCTACATCCAACCTGCTTACCCTGGATGACGCTATTGCCACCATATTAACAGAGTTAGCTTCACAACCCTCTCTCAACAGGCAATTTACATCAGTGAAGCGCCACTTCACAACTTTCTGTGATATAAAAGAGGCTTTGTTAGATGTCACCCATATTCCTTTGGGTGAGCTGTGGCCTATTGAACCGTTGGAAGTGAGGCCACCTATGAATATTCTCCCCACAAAACCTGCTTCTTCGGTGCAACTTAAAATGGACATTCCTCATTCATGTAAAGTGGAGATCTCTACTGTGGTTTCCCCTTCAGCTCAGTCAATAGGTGCGCGCCTTAAGGGTATATCATCCAAACTACTGGAGTTGAAAAATGCCGGTTAAAGCAAAGCTAATTACCCCACCTCTTGTGACTGTCTCCCCCACTTCAATTGTAACCTTGCCCATGGTTGAGAATACCCTTGAGGCTGACTCTGAGGGGGTTACGATGATGTTGGGTACTACTTATTGGGAGCTCCCACGGAAGTAGAGGTCCCTGATCACCTAAATGCTGGAGGAGTGGATGAAGCCACTATACCTGAAGAGACATATCTCAGCCAATTTATAGGGGAGCCAATAGTTATCAATACTGCTAGCGATGCAGATGAGGTGTTGTCTCACCTTATTCGCCCTATCCAACATGGCCATACCATCAGTCCATCCAGAGAAATTACCCCAAGACCGCGTGCAGAATTAACCTCCAATTTCCATCTTAAGGAGGTCTTAGCGCTATTACCCACTTCTGGGGGGATACTTATGAAGGTCGAAGTGGTTATCCAAAAAGTTTGGGTGATGGCTATCTTAGATACAGGCTCCCCCAGTGAATGTAATCTCCTCCAAGTTGATGAAAAAGATCAAACTTGCACCTGACTTGGAGTACACGCAAGTTTTGGAACTGCTGGTCCCAGAAACACCCACGCACTGGGTGCTTACTCATCCCTTCCCATTCATATTGGGAAGCTTGTTCTATTGGCCCCTACAGTGGCTTTGGATAATAACACTTATGATATGCATATAGGTAATCAGTTTATGATCGAGTATAAAGGCATCATCAACATGAAAAAAGGGTCCCTATCTTTAATGAACTACGAAGTTCCCTTAGTCTTATTCAACAAAGAACTCATCAAAAAATGATGACACCTGCCTAGTTGAATACCCCTCTTCCACTTTGCCTTTATATTATGACACCTCCGGGTGCAACACTAAGAAATTGCACGATTCAGTGGAGGCTAGCAATAGTGAGCAATGAGTGGTTGACACAAAAGTCACATCCCAAAAGCCCCTTCAATCTATCAAGTGAGGCCAACTTTGAAGGAGAAGTTCAAACTCACAAAGTACAGCCTAAAAAAGAGAAGTCTACCTCTAAGCCCATGGAGGCAGCCATTTCTCATTCCAAGACTCAAGAGAATCGCTCTTCCGAGGATGCTACCCCTCGCAGACCTCAGTCTAAACCTTCGCGCACTGAGGATGAAGAATTATATGCTGGAAAGTCTAGCCAAGAAAAAACGGTGAATAAAAAAGGCCAAGCTGCCAATGAGCTCCAAGCTCCTCTACCTTCTTACCAAGTGTCAGATAGGGTTTTATATTAACACAATCGCATAACTTTCCTAAAGTGGCAAACTTGGATCCAACTGGGAGGGGCCATTTACCATCCTGTATAAGAGAGGAAATGAGTATATTATAAAGTCTTTGGCTACAAGAATTATCATAATCCGGGTACATGGCCACTTCCTATAACCCTACACCCCTCCCAACATTCTTGAGGGGGCAATGTTGGACATTATCCTTCTCAACTTAAGAATAAGAATGTTGGAGGTATTAGTGCTCCTAAATCTGCTACCAAGATTGGCCCATCTCCTGCCCAATCATCAAACAATATTGTGGTTAATGTATTTGTACCAATGCTGAAAAGACCTTGGCAGATTCTTGGTGGAATCCTAACTATCAGAAAAATACAGTTTATCACAAAAATCAGCTTAAAAAGAGAAATAACTAAAATGAGGATTACTCTGACTTCTCAGCCAAATTTGGGGTGTTTGATACCACACGAGTCTGCCCACTGCCAAGGTGAGAAGATTTTACCTGTTGATGATTGGGTGAGAATTAACCAATCATTACCACTCGGATCTGAACCCTCCTGAGGTGAGAAGATTCTACTCATCAATGATTGGGTATGAATTAACCAATCATTACCACATGAGTCTGACCACTGCTAGGTGAGAAGATTTTACCTGTTGATGATTGGGTAGAGATTAACCAATCATTGCCACCTGAGTCTGACCACCGCTGAGGTGCAAAGATTTTACCCGTCAATGATTGGGTATGAATTAACCAATAATTACCACAAGAGTCAGACCACTGCTGAGGTGTGAAGATTTTACCCATCAATGATTGGGTACAAATTAACCAATAATTACCACATGAGTCTGACCACCGCTGAGGTGAGAATATAATACTCGATAATAATAGGGTAAAAATTAAACAATCATTACCACATGAGTCTGGCCACCGCTGAGGTGAAAAGATTTTACTCACTGGTGATTGGATACAATTCATCAAATCATTACCACACAGGTCGCTTTTGCCTCAAAGTATTTACCCTTGATCTAATAGGCAAAAAGCCCATATTTCCTAATCTAGATAACTCAGCTTTATATTCTTTTTCTTCAAATACCCATGGTCTCAAAATTTAAACTAGTTTAAATAGAAAATACTAGTATTGAGAAAAGGACCTTTCTTGGTTTTGCCCCGCTTAAAACAATAAAAAACATAAAAACTTTAACAAAGCATTATTTTATACTTTTATTAAAAAGTAAGATTATCACTCTGAGAAAATATTTGTGGCATCCATGGTGGATCCCACAATGGGAGATCACCCTCCCATTTGGTCACAGCCTATTCATCACTAGAAGGCAGAAGAAGAAGTTGTATCTGAGGAAATAGATGAATTGGTTGAATATGTAAAGTTAAGCTGTCAAAGAGTCCTTGGGCATCACCGGTGCTAATTGTAAAGAAAAAGATGGCATCAACCATGTAGTAATTGACTATTGGAAACTTATCAACATCACAAAAAAACTCATACCTGCTTCTTTAAATTTAAACCGCTTTAGATTGATTATGAGGGGCCAGCTATTTCTCCACTATGGACTTGATATTGGGGTACCTGGAAAATCAAGTGTTGGTGGCAGAACAAGAGAAGTGCGCCATAATCAACTTATAGGGATTATTCCAGCCTACACATATGCCACAGGGTTTGTGAACCGCCCCAGCTACGTTCCAGTAGCTATAGATGTTATCTTAGGTGATCTGAAGCTGTCTTACATTCTAGTCTACCATGATGATATCAATGTGTTCTTGCGGACATTCACAGAATATCTTGGGCACCTGGAACAAGTGTTCCGCTGACTTACTAAAGCCAACATAAAATAAAGCCCCAAAAGTGCCACTTTTTAAGGTGCAATTTGAATTTCAAGAGTTTGTGGTAGACTTAAAAGGACTTAGTCCTCAGCTGGCAAAGGTGTAAGCCATATTCCAGATGACTCAACTGGGTAACAAGCAGTATATTCAGGTGTTTTTGGGTATTATTGGTTACTACTGGTGGTTCATTCCCAACTTCAGCCTTATCGAGGCTCCATTTTTCAGTTGTTAGAAAAGCGCTACCTTTAATTGGACTGAACTATGTCAAAGCGCTTCTAATGTCTTATTGTGGGATCCACCAATGGATGCTACAAATATTTTATTAAAGTGAGAAACTTACTTTTTAAATAAAAGTAATAAATAACGCTTTGTTAAAGTTTTTTTATGTTTTTATTGTTTTAAGCGGGGCAAGCTAACAAAAGTCCTTTCTTTGATACTAGTAAATCCTATTTAAACTAGTTCAAATCCTGGGACCATGGGTATTCGGGGCTAAAGTATTATAAAGCTGAGTCATCCAAATAGGAAATATAGGCTTTCGGCCTATCAGATCAAAGATAAATATTTTGAGGCAAAACTGACCTGTGTGGTAATGATTCGATAAATTGTATCCAATCACCAGCGAGTAAAATCTTCTCACCTCAGAGGTGGTCAGACTCATGTGGTATACTGATTTGTTAATTTACACCCAATCATTGACAAGTAAAATATTTTCACCTCAGAGGTGATCAGACCCATGTGGTAACAAACACCTCGAATTCAGCCAAGAAGTCAGAGCAATCCTATTATTAGTTCTTACCTTATTAAACTGATTTTGGTTATAAACCATATTTTCCCAATAGTTTGGATTCCACCAAGATCCGCCAAGGTTTTTTCGCCGCTAGTACTCATATCATTAATAACCACAATATCATCTAAAGATTGGACACGTGATGGGCCAATCATGGTAGCAGATTCAGGAGCATTCTTACCTCCAACATTCTTTTTCAAAAGTTGAGAAGGAGAATGTCTGACATTACCCCCTCAAGAATGTTGGGAGGATTGTAGGGTTGTAGAAAGCGGCCATGTACCCAGTTTATGATAATTCCTGTAGCCAAAGTCTTTATGGAATACTCATTTCCTCTCTTTTACATGATGGCAAATGGCCCCTCCCAGATTAATCCAAGTTTGCCACTACGTGGAGTTATGCAATTGTGGTAATATACAACCATATCTGACACTTGAAAAGAAGGTAGAGGAGCTCGGAGCTCATTGGCAGCTGGCCTTCTTAATTTATAATTTATTGCGGGGAAGGCCAACCATGGGACGGACATTTCCGCATATGACTCAGACAAGACAAAACTTAGTACCAGGGGAGGCACCCCAGAGAAGCGATGCTATCTCTTGTTGCCAGTGGGAACGCCACTTATGGGAAGGGGGAGGGAACGTGTGTAGGGGACGTAGTCACTATTGAGCACGTGTGGAGGAAGGGGTCTGATTTGATGAACCAGACTGGGAACCAGGAGGAGACCAGCTGTCGGCGACGCGGTGGGAGATATCCAAACATCCACGCTTGAAAGTGATCCACCAAATGAGACCGGAATCTGTGGACAGCTTCAGGGAGGGTGGGGATGGATCCAGCGATGGCATCCAAGACAATCGTATGGATAGTCCACATGGCGATTGCAACCACCAGAGCACGGAGGGAGGGTGGGAGGGGGTAGGCCATTGATGAAGCAAACATATCTCTTGACAGACTGAAGTGATGTGTTTGATCCTGGCCTAGCAGACGTTGGACTTCGCGCCATATTACTTTAGAGGTGGGGCACTTCTCCAGGCGGTGAAACAGCGTTCCATACTGGCCACACACGACACAGGATGAGTGTAAAGCATTAGAGCGCTCAGCTGTATGATACATCCGCCTCAGGCAGCGCCACACATGGGAGCGGACTTGAGGCTGCAACAGAGGATGGTGTGCGTATTTCCAGATAGTCTTTTGGGTCTCAGTGGAATAAGGGATGTCCATCATGTCCAGGTATTCCACCCTGGATAGGACTTGGGGTCGAATGGGGATCACGCCATCATGGATGGGTAGCCCCTGTACCTCTTGTGTGAACTGAGGAGAGGGGCGGCCTCTTCGGGTTGTATGTCTACTAATACGAATTCTCCACTCTGCGCTTCGCATGGAGAGTAGAATTCGTTTGTAGTGGGTTTTGGTCCCGTGAGGACCTGTGGCTGATGTGTGTGATGCGAGGTATATCATCAGGGAGTGGGGGTTTGATGGATTGTTGAGGCCCAAGGCTTGGGAGAAGTTGGAGCAGGCCGCGCGGGACCAGTGTTGGGATGGGAGTGTAGGAGCAGTGACTGCCGCAATCCAGGTGCCCAGGATCTTGGCGGCATGGGCTTTGAAGTCAAGTAGCCCCATGCCACCATGATGATGAGGGCCAAACATGACCTCTAGCCGTACTGGTGGAGGGCGGCCTGACCAAAGCCAGCCTTGTAGAAAAGCATACAGGGATTTGAAGAAGCTTGGGGAGAAGGAGATGGCGTGGGCTCCGAACCAGACTTTGGATAGGAGCATAGAGTTGGCAAGAACAACCCTGCCAGTGAGGGTAGTAGGGTGGGCTCTGAGAGAGGCGATTCGCTTTGTCACGTTGTCCAGTATATGGCACTCCATTACTGCTGACGCGTATCCACCTGCCTCCAACCACACGCCCAGATGGCGTACCAGTCCTATGGTAGGTCGTGGCACAAAGGGGAGCACCAGTGGAGCGGTGTGTTTTGAGTTAGTAAGGCGTGGACGTGTGCGAGCAGATGGGCCGGGTTGGTAACTAATTGCTGGGGCCCAGCAGTTCTGAAACCGACCAAGGAGGATGATTTCAGTTTTGGAGGTGTTCAGTGCCGCGTTGCTTACCCGGGAATATTCCTGGATGAGGGCTTCAAGCGCACGTGCATCTTTGTTATTAGACACCCCCACCACGCAATCATCTGCAAATGCCATCATCTTGACTGGGGTTTGGCCTGGCACATGGACCCCAGTGAGTTGGGCATTCACATTTCGCAGTAGTGGGTCAAGGCTGAAGTTGTATAAGAGTGGGCTCAGGGGGTCCCCTTGTCGCAGGCCCCTTTGAGGACGGACTACTTCCATTAGGAAACCTGGGCCGCGCACTGCCATTGTTGCAGATTCCGTGAGCAGCATCACCCAGTTAATGAAGCGGGGAGGTAGGCGGAATTGTTGGAGGCAGGCCCTAAGGTATTCCCAGTTTACTCTATCATAGGCCTTTTGTTGGTCCAAGAATACAAGTGCCCCAGAGGCTGTGGACTGACACACATTAGCCACAGAGTGCACGTTATCCCAAATCGACCTTCTGGGGATGAAACCAAATTGTTCTGGGGAGATGGTGGCAGATGCTACAGTCCCTAAACGGTTAGCCATGATTTTTGTTAAAATTTTGGTGTCTGTTTGTTAGAGAAATGGGGCGCCAGTTGGCTAAGTCTAGCCTATCCCCTTTCTTGAAGAGTGTGACCAAAAGGCCTCATGTCCTCCTGGTAGGAGGCGCGTTTCCAACAGGCTTTGGTTAAGTGAGGCTAGCAGCAATGGGGATATATATTTAAAATATTTTTGTAGAACTCATATGGAATGCCATCTGGGCCTGGGCATTTTGGGTTTGGCGCACCACGAATGGTAGTCCATAATTCGTTCAGAGTAATTATATTCATTATTTCTGGGTATCAGAAAATGGTGCGGATATGAGCTCTGTCAAGAAATTCCGCCATTTCAGCCAGCTGAATCGGTTCGGCTTGGTATAACTTGGAGTAATATCTTTGCGTTTTGATTGCCACTTTGGCCGGTGTATCCACAATAGAATTATCCGATCTTTGCACCTATGTGCAGGCCACGCTCTGGCATGGTGCAAAAATTTTTTTGAAGAAGTATGCGGTGCACTTGTCGCCTTTAGTGATGCGTGTGGCCCTGTATTGGACACAAACCTGATGTTTATGTTGCCTTTCGAGTGCATTGAGGTGGGCAGCTGCCTCCGCCCACTTCCGGCCCCATGCAGGGCTGTATCCTGTGGCTAGAATGTTGGACTCCAAGTGGGCCAATTCCGCCAGAGCGCGCGAGATAACTGCCAATGTGGCTCGTGAGCGTCTGGATGAGAGATGGCTATAGTGGCGGATGGTGTCTTCTTTGAAAGTTGTTCATGTTGAAATGGGGTCCGCGCAAAACGGTGCAACAAACAATTTTGCCAAAGTTGCCTCTTCCACCCACATGGAAAATCCTGGCGACGCGAGCTCTGGGGGGCGGATTTTGCACCAATGTGGGGCCTTTGCAACTGTGACGGGTAAGTGGTATGTTATTGAGACCAGTCGGTGGTTGGAGAATTCCATTTTCGTTGTTTTGAAGTGGGAGATGTGGGGTTGGAATTTCGCCGGTGCTAGAATAAGGTCGATGCAGGTCATGGACCTTAATTGGCTGTTGTGGACGTGGGGACGCATCATGTTTTTGAGCAGTGGGGCATGTTGCAGCAGCGCATCCATTAACCCAAGGGTGGCTTTTAGAACGTGTAGTTCTACGTGACCCTGTGGGGCATGGGGTGAGGGCGGCCACCAGTCCGTTGGTGAGGTTAGCCAACAGTTCATGTCACCAAATAGGAAAGAATTGGGGGGTAGCGGGAGGGATTTGACCAACAAGAAAAATTCCTGACGCTCTTGTGTACCGTTTGGGGCGTAAATGTTGACAATTGTGTGTGCAACATCAGCTTATGAGAAGGTGACAACAAGCACTCAGCCATTTAGGAATGTTTCTGAAGATGTAAATTTGAAAAAATTGTTTTTCCAAATTAGCACCCCACAGTGCTTTGAACAAAAGGATAGGGATGGTAGGAGCATTGTTTTCCAAGCTTCCTCAGAACCTCGTGGACAGTGGGACTACTGAATGGCCAGGATATCCACGGGTAAATTGTTTTGTAAAAAACTCAGTTTCCTAGCCCAGGATGGGGAGACCTTGAGTCTGGCGATATTCAGCATCCCTAGAGTGAAGGTTTCCCCATTGCACCTTAGGTGTGAGGGGGTGGGCCCCCAGGCCCACCAGCCTCTTCCAGGTCCCCACGGGCTTTAACAGCAGCGCGGGTATTAGCAGCAACGCTATCAGGGTTTTTGTTAATTTTTGTGGAAAGAGTCGCCTTGGCTTTGGCCTTCGCTTTTTGTTTTCCCGACGTCGGACAAATTTTTTGCAGTGCAGATAAGTTCGGTGCACCGTCGAGTGGGGCAAAAAAAATTTTCAGTTGGGATAGGTCCCAAGTCAGTTTTGACCAGGGCTTGGGTTCAGCGATTGGGTGAGATTGAATCTCCCATCGGATCCTCAGATTGAGTGGCCCGTTCGGCATGGGCCTCCCAATCTGATTGGGTAATGGATTCCCAAGTTGCTTCCACCGCGAAGGTCTCCATGTCCTCCTGGCGTTGTGAGTGTGGGATGGTGGTGGTGGCCTTGGCCGCTTCCTTGGCCGCGATCCTATGGGCCTGCTTGGCCTTCTTCCACTCCTGCGGGGAGATGGGCTTTACCAATAGGTGCAGCCTTGTGCTCCCCACGGGAAAGCCTCCTTGGTGCTTGCGGTTGGTTCATAGTGCGCCTCTCCGCTGGCCATGGCCACCAAGGGGTGCTCTTGGAATGTGACGCCCTCTTTGATGGTGCATGCATGCGCCTTATGGCTGAACGCGTCACAGTGGGTGCAAATGGGGGGCGCGCTGTCCACAGTTACCCGGAATGGGTGGGTGGTGTGCCCTGAGATGTCAACAAAGATGGAGTGCGGGATCTGGGTTAGGTCCTTCGTGATCTCCTTGGTTGGGGTCAGAACTGCAATGGCTTTGCCGGTGCACAGGTGTGGCATCAGCATGAAACGTTACATTTTGAAAGATTGTATTTTGTCATATATGGCGAGAACATCTTTCAGGTGTTGCTCCAAAATGTCACGTTTTACCATAGTAGGCAAAAAGTCAAACGTGAGGAAAATTTGGTTTGATTTTGTCCATCTGGTGCATTTAGTTTTGATGACCCATTGCCCTTCGGGGAGGTTGACCACTATGCGCACCGCTACAGCCTCATCTGCTGCTATTTTGCTTTCGAAACCTAGGTCCAGTCAACCATGCAACATGGAGTGAGGTGCAACGTACACCGCAGTTGGGAAAATTTTGTGTACGTCTTCAAAAAAATTTTCCCATAGGGCCATTTCTGGATGTCCAGATACACACGGACTCCAAATTCCACCTACAAAATTGGCTGGGAATGTGGCGTGTTGATGTACTGGTTGCATCATATTTGCCACGCGAGTATCTCTGGGGAATTTGTGACTGCCAGTTTTTTTAGATTTTTTTCTATTCCGCCAGATTCTCTGGGGCGTTTTTGAACGTTAGAGGCTGCGGGCCTTCCGCCTGCTCCTCTTGCCTTGCTTGCCCAACTGCTCCCAGACATGGGCGCAGACTAATCACCTCTATGAGATTATCAAACTAGATTTAGTCTTGAATTGAATGGGTTGCAAAAGTGTTTGCAACGAGAAAGAAAAGTTATTGGCAGCTGGCCTTCTTTAGTAACCGTTTTAGCTAGGTTGGTCATAGCCTCTGATTGAAGCTGAATGATGCGGTTAGCTAACCTTCATATGGCTTTCTCAGCCTCCTTTCCTCTAAAGAAGACATCCTTAGCTAGAAGAGCAGGTATGCCCAGTTCCCTGCCATACAAAACT
>JAKSZP010014852.1:0-84442 GCA_022478985.1 Massospora cicadina
AAAATTGGTAGTCATTTACGCCATCTATCTTTCACTTTTAGTGCTCCCAATGTAGAACGGAAAGCCCCTGCTACCACTACAAAATCCTCACAAGTATTGGAGCAACAACAACTTGGGTATAATATATTGGTGAATACTCGACCCCTTAACGCTTTGGCCAGTTTTTTCTGCCCCCATTATTACCATCCAGCTCGTCCTCAAATAACTCACAATCCTCAATTAATTTCAGGCCTGGAGCTATGGGTGGGTTGCAGAGATGAGTGCCTTTTATGAATAATTGTTTCTCATGTGGCCAAAAAGGACAATATGCAGCTAGCTGTCCAGGCCAACTGAATGTCAATGCATTACAAGTTTCCCTGAGAAATCAGGGAAAAGGTCAATCAGAGTAGAGACAGAACACTCTATTTCTGCTGATTCAAACCTATTTGTCCCTAGTGATTTTCACAATTAGCTTGCAGTTTGTTTTAGTACTCAATCTGATGATAAATCATATCAACAGATCTCTTTATGATATATTGGCCTCAAGCCAAGGGAGTGACCACAATAATGTGGAAACAGAGTTTTGCCGAGATGTTCAAAAGCTGTACGCCTAGAAAATCCTTGAGCGGAATGGTACAGTTTATGGGGAACTTTCAATCCATGTTGCAGATCTAGCGGGGGTAAAAGTAGCAATTTCAGTAGATAAATTGCCCAGGAGTATCCACAGTCGGTGCTGGTATTTTCACTTTTCTGGATAACCAAGATCTTTGGATGATCATGTATTGAACATCTATGATACTTCTTATTTAAAATTTACATATTGTGACATATCTGTGCAAATTAAAAAATTCAGGCAAATATTAATGCTGGCATTCCATTTAATATAATATCCACCAAACTCGTAGCTAAACTTCCGATGAAGCCAGATGTGGATCACAGAGTAGTGTACAGGACCGCGGGAGCACAGAGCACTGTGTTTGAAGTCGCCTACAGTGCGTTGCCTTTGAGGTTTGGGTCAGTTGGCGCATCCACTAAAGAGGTGGTGTTGCCTAATAACTATGACATGTTGATTGGTGCTGCATTTATGTGGTGCTTTAGGGCCATGGCCAATATGGCAGATAAAACCATTAGTATCCTAGGACAACAGATTCCCATATATTTTACTTCCAGAGGAATCCCGGAAGATCTAATCCGCTCAAGTCAAATTTTGCATGTAGTGACATGGTAATATCTTTACAATATCAGCAGATGATGCGGAGGACCCAAGTGCTCCATACTCATATCTATAAGTACAGTGGTATTCCACTGCAAGCGGCGAGTGCTTGAGCATTCCTTATGGGCATCAGGTTATCTATAGGGATGAAACTTCAAATAGATATCTGAAAGGCCTGTATGGTGAAATTATGGGGCCTTACCAGCAATTGCGGCTCAAACTCCATGTAGCTCTGGTACTATTGTTACCAAAGCAGGGGGAATTAAAGTTGTTGATAGCGAACATGCAGAAGGAGTCTATAAAAGTTTGGTGGCATCAAGTGGTGGCTTATTTGCATCTGGTTCCTATCAATGAGGTTTACCAGATACACGACTTTGGTTTATGGGAAGATCTCAGGCTACCTTTAAAAACTTCATCTAGCTTAATGAATGTGGTTCCACGGAAAGCTCTAACTAGTCTGTTAGAGGACCAGAAAGATCAGGTGATGGATCTTTTTGAGATATACCAAAACTATTTTTGCATCCAACGATCATGACTTGAGATGTGCACGTGGGATTTGCATCATTTGAACATGGGGATCAACATACTATATGGTCACGACCTATTCATCACTCATAGGCGGCAGAAGAAGTTGTATCCACTGAGATAGATAAGTTGGTGTTACAAGTAATGTTAGAGCCGTCAAAGAGCCCCTGGGCGTCCTTGGTGCTAGTTGTCAAAAAGAAAGATGGTACCAATTAAGTAGTAATCAATTACTGGAAGCTTAACAGCATTACAAAAAAAGACTCATACCTGCTTCCATGAATTGAAGATGCTTAGATCGGTTAGGTAGTGCCAAATATTTTCTCACTATGGACTTGATATCAGGGTACTAGCAAATCTAGTCTCCAGTGGCGGAATAAGAGAAGTGCGCTATAATCACCTCAAAAGTGTTGTTCCAGCTTACAAATATGCCACAAAGTTTGTGCAATGCCCCAGCTACGTTCCAACGGGTTATGGACACTATTTTGGGTGATCTGAAGCTGTCTTGCGTTTTAGTCTACCTTGATGATATTAATGTTTTCTCGTGGACATTTACAGATCATCTCGCTCACTTGGAACAAAGTTCCACCAACTCTATGAAGCTAACATTAAAATTAATCCCCACAAGTGCCACTTTTTAAGAAGCAGTTGGAATAACTCAGGTTTGTGGTCAACTCAAAGGGCTCAATCCTCAGCTGGCTAAAGTAGAAGCTATATGCAAAATGATTCAGCCAGTTAACAAACGGGCTATCCAGGTGTTTTTGGGGACAGTCAGTTACTACTTGCGGTTCATTCTCAACTTCAGCTATATCAGGGCTCTGATCTTAGAGTTACTAAAGAAAAACTGCTATCTTCAATTGGACTGAACAATGTCAAATCGCTTTCAATGTCTTACAAACTGCATTGTCTTGCACGCCTGTTTTACAATACCCAAATTTTGAGAAGGAATTTATTGTACAAATGGATGCTTCCCTTTCAGCCATAGGGGCTGTGCTATTCCAAATGGATGATGACAGTGTGGAGCATCCCGTCAATTATTGTATCTATAGTTTAACAGGACCTAAATGTAATTACACCGTGACCAAGTGGGAGTGCTTAGTGGTGATATATTCATATAAATGATTCTGGGTCTATTTCCACAGGGCTAAATTCAAAGTGGTCACAGATCATGCATCCTTGCGGTGGCTTCAGAATCTTCGGGAACCTGAAGCTCCAATCATGAGACTTTGAGATTGTACACCAGCCAGGGGAGAAACACCAGAAAGCGGACTGCCTCTCACGCTTACCAACTTTCATAATTATGGCAGATTGGGCAGACATCATGTATGAGAAGATGGTGGTGGGAAAATATTGCAATGAACCTCTACAAGTGATTATATTGTTGGATGGGATTAGACAGGATACTTTCATGCACAATGGGGAATTGTATAAGCATATTGGTGAATCAATGCTGAGTTTCCCTAAACCTTCCGCTAGACCAGCAATTATTATGGATGCTCATAGAGCGGTAGGTCATGGAGGGATGTGAAAAACGCTGGAGTTCTTGTAACCCTGTTGCTATTGGGAGAGTATGCACTATGATGTGCTCGAAATGGTTAGCTGCTGTCATCAGTGCCAAGTGGAGAAACTATTCCACCAGAAGACCATCTACCAGATGTTTAAGCCTCGTTTTGCATGGCATACTATTTCTCTGGATGTTTTGGGGCCTCTGCTGACTGGTGCAAACCGCTCCAAGTAAATAATAGTAGCCATTGACCATTTGACAAGTTGGGTGAAAGCAAAAGCTATTAATGATCTAGGGGCTAAAACCACCGCCAAGCTCATCCTGGAGTGTGTTATACAGCTACATGGCTGTCCGCAATTTTTCCTCATGGACAACGGAACCAATTTCACATTGCATATCTTGCACAAGTTTAATGAACTAATGGCAATATGTGGGGGCATGACAACATCATACCACCCTGAATCTGATGGAATGGTGGATTGGGTCAACAGAACCTTAGTAAATATCCCCTGCAAGCTTTTAAAGGATCACCCTTTAGAATGAAGAACCCTCTTATCCACTGCTGTCTTAGAATAAAATATTAGCTACCACACATCAAACGGCAAGAGTCCTTTCCAGCTACTTTATGGAAGACATCCAGCGTCGCCAGTACTGCTTTATTCCTGTGTGGAGGATACCGGCGGAGTTGAGCCTCAATGCTAATTGACTATCTTAATTGACACGCTGATTAAACTACAAATGAAAGCATATTATACTAGTTTGGCCAAGAAGATTAGGGATCAGGCGGCTGACCAATGTAGACGCAGCAGTATCCCCAAGTTTGAGGTAGGATATCTTGTCCTGTTCCATGACCAACATGGGTTTGAAAGAAGGAACAAGCTTGCCAGAATATGGATTGGACCGTTTGAAATAATTGAGAAGACTGGGGTTGACACCTACACTATTGAGCAGCCCGCGGGTGGTCAGATTATCAAATTAGTATATGTGAAGATCCTGCGGGCATACAAGCAAAAGGAGCTTATCATCCAGTTAAGGGGGGTGATATCGAGATTTAGGTATAACTGGACAATAAGCTATTGTTCTGATGGATTTTAAATTAGATTTGAGACAAGCCTCAAGATTGAGTAATTAGTTATGTCAAGGGAAAGTGAGTTTAATCAAAGAATTAATGGTTTGACAAATTTGGGGAATATCACCAAAGCCTCAATGTGCGAATGAACCCCTATATTGTAGCAGATAGTGAGCTTACTAAGCGGAGTTTATTGAGTCTGCCACAGAATACCAAGGTTAAGAGTTGAGTGCAAGTGTGAGAAGAGGGATGTTTTTACAAAGAAAGAAGCGAGTAGGAAGAGTAATGTAATTAACTGTTAAGTTGATTATTAAAATAATTGGTATTGTCAGGGTGATAGCTCCTTACTAAATAAGTATTATTGTTATTGTTGAAGGCCAGTGATCCTCATATCGCTCTTACATTTCTCAGTGGGTTTTATCCTGCGCAATTAATTCAGTGGAATCACCCTAATCCGCCAAAAGTTTACATATTTGTAACTTGATCTAAGGAAGAGAATGAACTGAAAAAAGACCAAAGGGGGTTGTATCTTATGAGGGGAGGGGAGTATTGGAGAGTAACTTTATAGAATTGGTCCCATGGGGGTCAGAAGTAAGCTTTGATTAGCTGCAGTGAGTAGTGGACAGGGTGGTTTCAAGCTTAAATGAATTCAAAAAACTTTGATGGCCTCCTCCTAGGTTTTAGGGCCAAATTGGGTTGATAGATTTGACCCAGCACCAGTTCATTTGAGTCAGACCTATATTTCATCCAATCTTCTGGAATCCATTCTGGTGGGTAGAGCCAGTCATTCCAACTCATGAGTCAATCAGCTGGCTGAGGATATTGTGGCCAAACATTAATTTCAACAGGCAAATCTGAACTGACTTCCTGACCCAGTGTTGTTTAATCAGGCCTCAGAACCATTCTCCTCTTTTCAGGGCAACTATTAGAAATATGTCCAGTTCTGGGGTGATCCACAGGTCCTTCTGGTGGCCCTGGATCTTCTAACTCTCTGCAGACCCCCTCTATCATCTCCACCAGGGTAGAGGCAGGAGGGACAGGGAGAGGGATCCTTAGGGCCAGGGCAGTGGCACAGAGCTCATCCACCACATGAGCCAGGTCACTTAGCTGTGACAGGGGATTCACCTGGGGCTTTAGCCACTTTTGCGCCTAAATAGATGGTGTTCCTGGTTTAGGAAAAGTGGCCATGCCTCAATACTAACACTACCCTTTTCTTTCTAAGCCAGGAGAATTCCCCTAATGGGAGCGTAGACCATGGAATAATTTATGTACATCGTGAGGAGCTTGACACCAAGGATAGTGGCGATCTTCTGGGGGGAGGGGGCTGCGTATAGGGATGCAAGGAATGTTTCTACCAATTTCCTGCAATTTGTGAAGTCGTGCGCACTAACCCAGATATTCTCATATGATGGGTAACCCTTCTAGCGACAAGATACTGGACGTACTGACAAGAATTCCAGGATGCAAGATAGCCTCAACCTCCACCTCCTAGGAGCCCCAAAAATATCTGGGCTCGTGGAATGTTGGCCTTCCCCCTTGAAGGGGCACATAAGAGAGGTGTGAAAAACGTTGTGTTGCTTCAAGTGTGCTGGAAGTTTTATAAGATAAGTATCATTGCCTAAGTCTCTTAACCTCAAAGGAGTCTGATCATTTGGCTGCCAACTTCTGGGTGAGGGGCTTTCAGGGGGTTCTGAATGTCCAACATGATGAGGGAGCTGACCTTAATCTCATGCCTAGGGAGGCGCTTCCTGTCAGCAAACTTCTTATATTCATCTATGGCTTTTGCCAAGTGTTTGTGAACCAGGCTCTGTGTCTTGTGGATGGTGATTATGCAGGACTCTGATGCTAGGACTGTCAATGATAGCGGGGCCAATTTATAAAAGGTTGTATCCTAGGGTGGCTTCAAAGGGGGAGAAGGAAGTTGAGGAGTGTGTGACATTATTATAAGCAAACTGCGCCTGGGGTAGGTCCTTATATAAGGTGTCTGTGGGAGGCAGATGCATAGCAACGCAGATACTGCCAATTACCCGGTTCACCCTCGCATTCTTTATCAGAATAGGATGATACACAGTGGATCTGCAGGGCTTGATGCTGTGGAGGTCCAACAATTCATCTCAGAGCTAGGTGGTAAACTGGTGCCCCCTGTCGCTCATTATCTCTTTGGGAAGACTAAAGATGACAAACAAAGGATTGACAAAAAGGGCGCGGTATCCACTGCAGTTATAGATGAAAAAAAGGGGATTAAGAGAGAAAACTTGATAATATGGTCACTGGCTACCATGATGTCATTAAAGCCATTAGATGGGGGTGATCCAAAATGAAGTTGACTGAGACTGAGGTCCATGGCCCTCATCCTGCTTCATGAAATGTATATACTCCTTTTTGCCTGAGCAGTCTGACTTCACAAACGCTCAGTGATGCAACTGGCAACCCAAGAGGGGACATCCTTAAGGCTCTGGAAATTATAGTTTTTCTTAATAAGATCCACATACTTTTTGGTGCTGGGGTGGCCTACCGCTGGGGGAACGTGGTGATCTTCGATGATGTGGTTTTGCAGAGAGGAAGGAACCCAAAACTTTTTGCAGAACCAAATTTTACCATCTCTCAGGGCATATAGGGACCTCTTTCAGTGCTTGCACTCCAGATTCTTATACATCTCAACTCCTTACATGAAGCCATTTTGGGCCACTGGGACACCGTAAAAAGACTGGGGCATCTAAGGCCAGTTTGGAGAAGGATAAAGAGGGATGGACCAAGGAGAGCATATTGGAAGGGGGCACAGATGTGGTGAACTCTAGGGGGTCTTCCACACCATTGAGTGACAGGGAGGGGTTATGGATTAGCATACCCAGAAGAACATTTAAGGGCTTCTTGATGTATTATACTTAAAGTGGAAAACGCAGAGATCCTGATAGGTTCAGGTTTGGTGGTGACCTAGTTTCTGGGGTTTATGATGGTATAGCAGGACCTTTTAGTCTGCTAAGACAATGATCTTGTGCTGGGCATCCTGAAAGAGGCATCTTCGGTGAGTGAGTTACCAGGAAACTGCTGACAACTCTTTATTGTAGATGGTCCAAGCCTGTTCCATAGAGGTGAACTTGCAGGAAAAATAAGCTATGGGATGTTCAACTTCCTCCTACTCTTGTAGCAGCACTGATCCCACTGCCACCAAGGAGGCGTCACAAACCACTACAAAGGGTTTAGAGGTGTCTGCATGGCGTCGGGCTGGGACATTCAGAAAGACTTTTTTGATGTCCTCAAAGGCCTGCTGACATTCATGAGACCACTTGAAAAGAACAATCTTTCCTATAAGTAGGTGAAGTGGTGCCGCCAGATGGCCAAGGCTGGTGAGAACTTCTTAAAAAAAGTAATAGTGCAAGGAAACTTAAAAGTTGCTTTTAGGTGGTTGGGGTGGGCTAAGATTGGATGGCCTCCAGCTTGCAGGGGGAACAGTATATCCATTACTTAAGACTAAGTTGCCTAAAAAGGTTACCTCTTCCTGGAAGAATTTGCATTTTGTGGGTTTTACAAAAAGTACCGCCTTGTGGAGGGCTGCCACACAGCTTCTAGGTCTTTTAATATGTTGTACCAGGGTAGGGAATGGAATAGTATATCGTCAATATATGTGACAGTGCAGGAAAATTATAGATCTCCCAGCTCATCTTTGATGAGCCACTGGAAGGTGGCTGGGAGAATTTTTAACTCAAATGGCATCACCTTAAACTGGAAGAGCCCTCAACTAGTGAAGATGGTTGTGAGCTACTCCTGCCCACTTGCCACCCTCACCTAGTTGAATGCATTGACCAGATCCATCATAGAGATTACATGGGATTTGGAGATGGCTTGGGTGGTATACTGCTCCAAAGGTAGGTGGTATATGTCAGGGATTGTGATATTGTCCAGGTGGCCGTAGTTGACACATGGCGTAGAGATCCATCTGATTTCCTGATGTAAACCACGAGGAAGGCGACGGGGAGGGTTTTGATGGGTCAGCCTTCTCCAACGTATCGTCCATCCTGATTCCCAGAGCCTTGCCCTCCTCCTCTTTCTACAATTGGTGTGTACAGTTGATCTTGACAAGGTCCATTGTCATTTAGAATGACAGATCATACTAAGAGTGCGGGGTAGATTTGTATCCAAAGACATGTCAAAAACGTCCTTGTTTGGAGCAAGGAAAGAAAGGAATTCTGGGGGAGATCTAGTGGGACAAGGTCAGGAGAGAGATTGAACTCACCAAGCGATTTATATTAAGAGTATTAAGCAAAGGAAACTTTTCAATAAACCTGTGATTTGTGAAAGAAAGGGAGTTGCTGCTCATGTAAATCCTGACATTCTGCTGACGCCACCATTCCACTCTCATAATTACAGAATATAGCAGATTTGTACCACTGAAAAATGTCTTCAAACCCGAAAGTTTTGAACTGAAAAGTGTATTGGCATTGAATGAGGTGGAACTTCAGTAGCTCTGATGAGGCGTCTAGTGTGGACAAAGCTGCCTATACCAACAAATCTAAGGATTGAGTTACGCTGTGGTCAATGAATTTACCCGCTGCGCCTGTATCAAATAAGGCCTGCACAGTGATCTCACTTGACTCCGTGAAGAAAGTAACAGAAAACAGAAAATAGGCCCAATATTCTCTATTGAGAAGGGCTTTGAAGAGAGCGGCAGAGGTGGGAATAACCACGATGTAGTGTGAGCATTTGGTAGGCGTAGGGCTGTTCTGCTCTTTTGGCACAAGAGTTGCCTCCCCATTACCCTTAGAGGGAAGTTGAAGTTTCACAAGTAAAACTGTCTCCACACTTTAGAGGGGAAGCAGGGCTCAGGGATGGAAACATTAGTGCAGGACACATCAGCTTCAGGACCCAGGAGCCCAGGCGAAGAGGGCTTGTGTGAAGGCGTTGAGAGGTGAGATGAGGCCAGGTGTTAATTTACTGGAGTTGGGACGTCCAGAGTGACCATTTCAGGAGGACGTAGGGCCATATGACCTGGGAAACGATTCTACTGTCCCCAGTTACTAGCTGAGGGAGGAGCAGCAACAGGGGAGTGGTGAGAAAAGCAATGACTGGGACCGGGCTTGTGGAAGGGTTTGGCTCCAATAGAGCAAGTCTCTGAGAAAGAGCCCTCCAGGGACACCAGAAGAGGGTTTCAGAACAGATGGGAGGCTGTGATTGAATACAAGATGGCTCAGAAGGCTGAGATGACGATCTCAGGAGGTACTGAGGGTACCACCATGGCAAAGGCTTTAATGAGGAGGTTAGATCAGCAGCTGCCTTCTCCAGAGTGAAAGATGAAGGAGGCGCGAGGGTCTCGATTCAGGGGCTTGGACTACAGAGGTTATCAGCGCAAGCAATGTGGTGAGGTTCCCCAACTTGACTGTGGAACATAGTACCCCCATTACCCAAAGGCGGGAATTTTTCTTTGAGAACTTTGAGGAGACCCATGATCCGTTGGGCGTCAGAGGAGCTGGAGTTTCAAGCTTTCAATGGAGAAGCGCACTTGGAGCTCCGCCAAGGCATCCAGGATTTTGTCAGCCACTTTCTCAGAAGGAACATGAGAAACCTTCATCCCTATCATGTTCACCATGTGGTTACATTAATGGTTGGGGTGGCAGCTGTGCTCCATTCTGCTAGGACCTTCTTGCAGGATCAAATAAGTGAGACAGCGACCAGCAGGAGAAGACCTAGTTGCAAAGCAAGTGTAAATTTATGGTGAGAGTATAGGCAATCCCTTTGGTGGTGCTAGATAGGATGGAACAGAGCAGAAGCGAGTGGACAGCTAATTATGTCAAGGACGCAGCTGATAAAGATTAGACTGGGTTCCCAATTTGGGTGCGTGAAGGCCAATTGAAAAGCTCAGAATGTTAATGGCACAGCGGTCCAAATAACTTTAAAGTGGGGGTCTAGCGTTAAAGTGAGGATAGTGGAATTCTAGTAATTCATTAAAGACCCCCAAGGCAAACCTAATGGCTGTGATGGGGTAACTGCTGTTCTCTCAGGGGCAGCCTCAGGGGTGAAGAAGGCAAGGAAGATGTAATCTCCTCAGGGTTCAATGGTTGCTGGCCTTTAGTGAGCTATCAGGATATCTAAGAGGCAGATCAATGCCTCAGCACTCTACTGGAGTCTCGCGTGAGGTGGGGTGACAGTTTATCTTACAAAATGTATAAAACAGATCAAAACAGGGCATAGAAGATTATATGGGAATTCATAAAGAGGCTTCAAAGATTGATAGGGTTCAGTTTCCTGTGAGGAATCAACAATAAGAGCAGAACGAAGATGAGACCACGCAGAGTGCCAGGGATGAACTCCTCCTGAGGGTGGTGCTCCAGTTCCCTAAGGTGAACAAGATCTTCAGCAGAATGACTTGGCAGGGTCACGGGTTTCTTCAGCAAGGAGGGATCAACCTGTCATTGTTGTGTCAAAATGATCAGGTTCGTCTGAGCCAGTGGTGGATTGCAAACTGGATTCTGAACGAACAGATGCAAGTCAGGTGCGGTGGATAGGTACACGCCAACTGGGGTGAATCTTTTGTTAAGGTTGGCAATGACCTACCAAGTGGTAGGGTCGATTGAGTGGATAGTCCAGTCATTAGTCATCAGATTAGTAATTTTGGAAGCGACATGCTTCTCTGAATTAATAGGAGATTTCTAAGATCAAAATTCGGAAGATGGATACATGCTAAAATGAATATGGTAAAAGGGGTTTTATTTAGAACTTGATCTAAGGAGGATGTGGGAATCCAGCCATTTCTAGCTCGCTGGTTCTTAATGCCTACTGGATTCCACAAAGTTTATAAATAAATTAAAACAAAGCACTAATAAAAATCGGGTTTTTATAATTTTTATTACTAGCGCAATAAAAGTGGAAAAAATGATGACCCTTGACACCTGACTATTTAGTATTTAAAGTGATTCAAGGGTCGAGGGGGAATTCAGGAATATGTTTGGAATAGCCTACATGAGTCTGAATTAGGAATATGCAGGAATAACGTAAATAACTTGGGAACTTGCTTCAGGGCAGTGGAGCAAAGGAAGAGAAATCCTGATTGGCCCAAATGTAACCGTGAGGTAACGTTTTTATGAATTTAAGCCAATCACCACCTGAAAAATTTCTTACACCTTGGGGGACCCCCACCAAACCAATAAAAAAAGGGGGGTCCCCAAGAAGATGCATTGGAGGACTTTGTTGGGGTCATGGAAGTGCCTTCCAAGGATTTCCCCAAAGTCTATGGCGAGGTTGGAGTAATCCAACTGTTAGAATTTTACCTTTGATGCCCATAGAGATTTTGAACTAGTGTTATCCCGATTAACAGGGTTCCACTGAGAAATGGCCAGGGACTTTTGGCCTATTTTCTTGATTTTATCATCTTTAATATTATTAAATGAGCTCGTAATGACATCAGAATATTGCAAATGGCTGACATTTCCTTCCTTCAGCGGTATTTGACCCAGGACATTCTTATCCTTTAGCTGTGAGGGCAAATGTCTGACAGAGGAAATGAACTGACAATAGACCCCTAGGGGGCTGTTGTCTTATGAAGGAGAAGAGGATTGGAGTGTTTTTGGAAGATTGATCCCATGGGGTCAGAATTAAGCTTTGATTGGATGCAGTGAGTAGTGGGCAGGGGGTTCCAATATCTAATGAATTAGAACTAAGAATTTGATGGCCTTCTCTTAAATTTTTTGGGCTTAATTTAGGTTGATGGTTCAACCCAGCACACACTCATTCATGTCAGGCCATCCATCTACCGCATACTGCTAGAATTCATTATGGTGGGTTGAGACAGTTATGCCAACTTGTAAGTTAAATGTCAGTTTATTGTATCATGTCCCAACTCATTATTAATACATGAAATCTGAGCCAGCTTCCCTGAACCAGTATCAGTTAATCAAGCCTTAGAAAACATCTTGCCCCATTACAGGGGAATTAGTAGAAATATAGCCAGGGGTTTGGTAAGTTCCAGGGTCACACCGGTGGCCCCTGGATGGTTAACCTCTCTTCAGACCCACTCTATCTTCTCCACCAGAGTAAAGGGAGGAGGGAGGGACATGGAGGGGGATTTTATGGGCCAGGGCAGTGACCCAGCGTTCATCTACCACATGAGCCATGTTATTTAGCTGTGACAGGGGGTTCACTTGGGCCTTTGGGCCCCTATTGCACCTGAAGGGATAGTGTCCCAGTCTAGGCAAAGTAGCTGTGCCTCAGGACTTTGAAGGGCGGGGGTCATTTCTTGCGTATCCTTGGGTGGGGGTTGTAGTGGCAGCTCCTTAAGGTGGTTTCATTGGCTATTTTCATCAAGGGATAATAATATGTAGAATATTAAGGAAATGGCCACTGCCATTACTGAAAACATTGAGAGTAGCCCTTAATTGGTTATGGCAGTGCTTGGAGGAAATAGAGATATGAAAATATAAGTTGTTAAAATTCTTCTGGATTTTCTAGAAAATGATTGTTTAATAATATAAATACTAATATCTCAGCACTCTACTGTAGGCTGAGCGCTGGGTTTATATATTTTCATGGGGATGACACACATGCTTCTATGCCTACATGGTGGCAGATGACTATTCCCAAGAAAACTGAGAACTTGTCTAGTTTTTCTTCTTATTCCACTGTTCTCAGGGACCTCCAAATTTAAATATGGTGGATGGCTCATATGACGCTTCAAATTGAGGGTTGATTAAAGCTCATAAAAGCGCTAAATTTTTGTTAAATCTCTTTTGGGTTGCATCATCAGTACAAATTTTTTCAATCATCACATTTAAGGGATGAGTGATTCATTTATTTAGTATTTTATTCAGGATTAAGTGTAATAATTTTGCCTCTTTCAAGAGATCCAATTGTGAGTCACCAGTGTGATTGAAAATCTCTCAGCAAATATACCCATAATTTATCTATGTAAAACTCAGCTGATTCTGTAATGATGAAGGTGTCAGGGAGTCCTCTGGCTTAGGATCAGGCAAACGTATTCTAGGTGGGTGGCGACCACCCACCACTCATTAAGGTTGTATCCCAAGTCCACTATATTCTCTAGTGGTAGTGCTTGGGTACGTTCCCTTTCTTTAATAAAGGAGCGACGTCTGTTTCACCTAGTGTCCTTGGAGAAGTTTCTTAAACTTTTAATCTGGTTGCAGGTTCTTTGCAGTTTGTGCTTGAAAAGTGAAGGTTGAAATAAAAAAATGGTCACAATAGTTGGGTAGGAATGGTGATGGGACACGCCATGATTGGATGCTCCCTAATTAAGCCATAATTTTTTTATAGAATTTAAAGATTAAGACGCACTTCACCTGCTGCATCCAACTTTCAATAAGTAAAACTAAAGTCTAAGAGGTGTATTTGTTTTAAGATAAAATAATGAGCTGGGATTGGCTGGACCAGAAAAATATAAGTAATTGAGGTGTGTCAACCTTGAGGCAAATATACCACACCAATATTTTTTATAGACAGTACAGGTTTCAAAATTTGTTGAACAGAACCTGCACTAAAGTGGAAGCAGGAATTACCCTACCAGGCTAACCACCCTGGACCAGAAAATTAACTTTTATAAAAAATTGTAAAATTGTACTAAAAATTAAATTAATAATGAAAGCAAAATTGAGCTGTTTGGGATATTTTAAAGTTTGGAATTTCTTTAGAGAAAAAGATGGTGGCTTAAGAGACTTACCTGGAGAGTAGTGGATGGCATAGTGCGCGGTTCCTGCTCTACTCTGGATCAGGTTTTGATTGAAACATGTTTGAAACCAGAACATGATAAAAAACTCAGCTTAATATTTGTCCTAAGGTTAAACCGCCTCAATTACCTTTTTAAGAGACTTACCTGGAGTAAATTGAGCCATTTTGGTAACCTAGCTGAGGGATTTTTATGAGTAAGAGTTATTTATCTCAAGGTACAAATCTCTAGGCAAGGTGGGAACCGGAGAAAACACATAAGAAAGAGGGTAGAAGTCCCTAAAAAGCCTACATAACCTTTCTAATTCTTCACAACCTTCTGACAAGGTTGTGCTGTCAGGACTTCATTATTGTAGGGAAAGTTAATCCTAGGTGGGGTACAACATTGTTGTAATGGCGTGACAATTGGAAGGGGATGGAAGAGTTATTATGTTTCCCTTTGAATAAGGCGGTAAACTGGAGGAATCTGCTCCAGCTTTGGACCAAATGGGTATCAAAGGGAGGAAAATGGTGTTAGAATTCCAAGCAAGGCTTGAACAGCTCTTGAAAGGAAGTTGCTGTGGGAAGAAGGTGGTCTGCCCTATCACAGGGTGTATGATTCAAAGCAACCGCCAACATCTCATGATGGAGAGGACAAAAGGCTTCATGAGTAGTGGAAAGTAAACTGAAACATGGCACATGCCAGCACTTTGCCAGTTAATCCCAGAGGAACAGATAGAGACACTGAGTCCTTAGAACATAATAATGAAATGAACATCCTTGCAATTGGAACCTGTGTATAGCAAGTAATAAGCTCATGGAAGGTGTCTGGAGGTATCACATGAGGATACAAATAATCCAACAATCAGACTCACAGATATGGGAAAGGGTTTTTTCAGACAAAAAAATAACACAGGGTGGTCCATGATGCACTTCATAAGAGAATTTATTTTTTGACTGGCCTAATATGATAGGCGCAGGGGAGCCCAATTTTGCATTGGTATGCACTACACAGTTCCTGTGGAACCACTGAGGCACTAAGCAACAAGAAGTATGTTGACCCCATAACCCTGTATCTGACAAGAAATCAGCCATCTTAGCAAGAGCATGTTGGTCATAATGCACACCATGATACCAGAAGATGTTTTTACAAAAAGTGGTAAACTTAAAATAAGTTTATAAGAGAAGTTTTATTTCCAAAAATAAAAAATATGGGAACAAAATACACAGGGCCCCACTTGTGAGTTACTGGGTTTTTAAGAGAAAGATCTTGAGGATTACTGGCTTTCTTGAATGCAAAATCTCTTTTGAAGCAGGTTCTTCATGGTCCATGCTTGTAAGGGAAGTTTTTTATCACAAATGATCACAATAATTGGAACTGGGAATGGTGATGGTGTAATTCATGATTGGCTGCCCACTAATTGAGTCATAAAACATTTAAAAAGTTTTCAGATCAAGATACACTCACATGCAGTGGCCCAGCACTTGATTGGCTCTTAAACAGTCAAAAAAGATACTAAATGGAATATAATAGAAGGGAGAGCTGGTATTGGTGGAATTGGAAAATTAATAATCATTGAAAATTGTAAAACTGGATTATAAAATTTAACAAAAAATTGAGTTTGGGGACTTAAAAAATTCTGAAAGATGGATTTTTGGAAAAGTTAGTGGTGTAGAAAACTTACCTGGAATAGAATGGGCCATTATGATGACATAGATGTGGAATTCCTAAACCTAAGCGCCTAATCCTTTCAGGTCGCAACCCATTAGGAAAAGTGGTAACAGAAGTAATTATTTAAGAAGTATTGTGGAAGGCCCTGGAATTCCTTACATCTTGTATGGCATTGACAATTTTTTAGGAACTGAAACCGCATTTAAAAATGACTAAACATCTTTAAATAGAAGAATCTTACTAAAGATTTTACTATTGAAAAAATAGATAACCCCTTATCTTTAGCAGGGAGGTGAGTTAGATGTTTAGAAGGGAGGGGGTTGCTAAGCCTATCTTTAGTTGTATGGAAAGGCGCTATTTTGAATACTATGATTGTCAGCTTTACTATACTAATTTTAACTTTGATAGTGGCTTTATATTGCCTAGATTAGATTTACCATAGTAAAATTATTGGCTGAGATATCATGATATTCTTAAGCAGTTTAAGCAAATTTCAATTGGAAAAGTTTTTTTTGATGCTTTTGGAATATGGTAACAGGTTTGTTCCCCATTTATGACTTTTCCTTTTGACTTTTTGCCCAGATTTGACACGGCTAATAATTTTCATCTTGGGTGGCCCCAGTTGTCAAAATTTTCCGTCAAATGTGTCTGCTGATTCAGCCACCTTTTCAGGGGTAAACTTTTTGTTTACGCAATACATCTCTCAAATCTCTTACTTCTAAATAGGAGACTGATTTTTTCATATAATACGCCTCAGATTCTAAAATTAGGGTTAGTTGGAGATGAAGGTTAGGTTGGTGGTGGAGCATGGTTAGTGTGGAGGGGCAACTGCTAATATTACTCATCTAGGGTGTTCCCTAGATTCATGAGTTGGTTAAATGGCAGCGCCTTGAGATTAGCACCTTTCATAGTTCTAAAGGAATGTAAAGTTCTATCCAGCTTAGTAGTTGGGTCCTAAAACCTTACACACATCAAAATTGCTCCCTTAAGATACCCAGATAGTAACCATGATCTAGATTTGGTCTCCAAGCGGAGTGTGAGTGTATGAACGGCCAGAGTGGTGAGAGCTCACTTTATTTTAAGTTGGGCTGGGTAGGAAGTAGTGTTATGTTCAGTGGTCAAATGTATTGAGCACCACTATCAAAATCCAACATTATGTGGATTACAAATAAGTTTTTTGATAGATGGCAGTACAGGGTTCAAGTACCACTAATATGATGGAGAGAGAAATATGATAATTTGTCATCACAAAAGATAATTACAAAAAGTATAATATAACTACATTTTAAGTAGATATATTTATTTATTAACAGAATTACCATGACGATCAATATTTGAATTACATATAGCTACTGAGCTCACATTTGATATCATAGACCTAATCTAATCTAATCTTATAGTATCACATTAGAAGTTTGTAAGTCAGGGGGAGTGACCCCTACGCTTGAACTGGGTGGTTTACCCTTTTCCTTCAAAAAGGGTCCAAAGAGGCCAGCTGTCACCCTTGTCTCCCAGAGCGACCTCTCTCATGTGGTGGATGAGCGGTGGGTCATTGATTACCCTTAAAAAATTCTACTCATCCCTGTAATAACAAATGGGAAATGGTAAGGCAGATCAAAGAGATTTGCATTGAAGTTTCAGCGAATAGGGACCAGCATGAGACAAAGGAGGTGGGTCCCTGTTTAAGATAACCTCAAATTTATCAAGCATTGCTGACAGCATCAAACCTTCTAAAAATATAGCCAACAGCATCAAAACTTTAGCAATATTGCTGGAAGCAAGAGCCTTTGGTAAAAGTAGCTGACAGCATTGAACTTTCCCCATTTGCATGTAATCTCTATCCACCAATTCCCACATGGCCGAATGGGCACAAAAGCAATCATGTGTGGGTGGGTTGGGCGTTTCAAACCCGTTCCTGACCACTTGGGACCATCCCTACATGGTATGGCCTTGAGAGGCTCCCTTTACCCATCAAGCAATATGTCAACACTCAATTGGCATAATTGTATGACCAGCAATTTGAGTGTCAAAGGAAAGATTATAGATGACTCAGCCTGCCACTGACACTTTTGGAGTCACTTTTAATTGAACAATTTACCTCCCTTAAAGTTCCACCAGATTAGGTTGTAACTTGAGGGCCCTGATCCCATGTGTTTCAGATCTATTCTCAAATTGACTAAGCATTAAAACAATCATCCCATACATGGTGGATTAACAGTCAATTTTCTTTATTAAAAATTCAAACATTTTCCAAAATTCAAAAATCATTTTTAGCTTAAACTATTCTTTATAATATTCCTAAAACATGCAACAATGTGAATTTTTACTGTGCGCACAATGAGTGGGCCATCAAATTCATGTTGGTGACCTTGTTGCCTTCCGCTGTTAATGTGGCCTACTGTGTTAAAAACTTCCTGAACCTTTCTCCAATTGTGAAGAAATATGCCATCAGAGTTGTCATGGATCCATGACATAATTAAGTGCATGGATTGTAAGGATAAGGCTGGACGTCAGGAGGTTAAAAAGGTTAAATAATAAGGCCTTACTGACCTAAAACATACCCTGGACCAATGCTAAGTACACGCAAGACATGCTCAGGTTGGTCCTAGACATGTGCGTTATGATAAGCCTGGTGTTAAATCCAGTGCATTAAAATGCACCAGCTATATACAAAATCCATATAATTTAATATGCTTTCTCAAAAAACAGAGTTTTAAAACCCGTTCCATTTATAATACTATTAATCAAGATGAGTCCAGTTACAATATATAACTCAATATGTCAATTCTGGGTTATAGTACCCTGGCCAATGGTAGCTTGCGCCCATTAGTTTGTTTAGGTTTTGCACGACTTCCACTGATCAACAACTTGCCTCCATTGTTTAAGTATGTTTCCTCAAGACCAACTTTCCTCGTTGGTCAACTTTTTTTAATAAAAATTCCCTGGTTTTTAGTACTAGTGGTGCCCAACCCAAAAGGGGGAGCCGCCATGCATCTTTATTTGCAAATGGACCAAACAAAGGGATTAATATAACTTAGAAAATTCCTAATATAGCCCCTAGGCTATCAGCCTAGAAAGTCATATCAGATGTTGAGGAGGCTTTGGGGAAACTTTTGTCTGGCGCCTGCTTTAGCTGGAGGACCATGGCGGACAGCATTGGGGTAAGAGCATCAGCGACATGGGGCATAAGGAGGTATAGTTGGGGTTTTCTTCGTTAATGAGGCTGGTGGTGTTCATCGCCCCAACGTATTGAGCAAGTTGATGCTCAGCAAAAATGATGAGAGATGGCACACAAGTAAATAAATTGATGCGCTGGTGGGTTTGGGATAATTGGTGTCAAAAAGAGAAGTTTTTGCTCCATTGATGCAAGCGCAGCTCACACCAAAAGCAAGCTCCTCAATTTTGTACTTCGCATCTTCCTCAAAATCATGAGGAAAATTGGGGATAGGAATTCCCTCAACAAGGGGATCCATTGCCCCATGAAGTTGCTGGTAGAGGAGGGTGTTGGATAGGTCAGCTGCAGCCACAACTGCCATTTTGTTAATATTTTTATAAAATGGGAAACCCGTTTTTTGGATGAAAATGGCGGGAGTGCAATTTAGGAGGGTCAATGTAGAACTCCTCCAAAGCAAAATCAGGTTTCACATGGTACGGCCTTTCATCCTCTTCAATCCATTTTGAGAGCCTTGAATGGATTGGATTGGGCAGCGCTAGGCCAGCCACAGGAATTGGGGCTGTGGCTGGAGCTCATTGGCCATGTGCTGTTGACCATGGAAGCTCAGCTGAATTTGGTTCAGCCATTGACTCAGGATATAATTCAGTGGAATTTCAAAATTATTAAATTTTCTTAAATTTTGATTGGCCGCCATTTTGGAAGCAGCGCCAGAATTCCCCAATGTTGGGGGTAGAGGGTTGAGCCCCAATCAAAAAATTGGGGCAAGGCAGCTACTGGGGTGGCACCTGAGCCCTGAGTGGCAGACGCGGTGAAAGCAGTAACCATGGGGCACTTGTACTTTGAGTGGTCAAGCTAAAAGCACAAGGGGCAAATGGCGCAGCTGTTTTTGACATGTGCCCAGAATGGGTGATCAGGGGCAGATCTGATCATGGTGTGTGGGGGGGAGAATTGTGAGGTGAGAGTCATGATGAAATGAGCGGATTGTTGCAAAGGTGCGAGGCTCTGCCAATCAATCTGCCCCATTGGGAATCACAAACTGCAACACAGGGTCTGCGCCGTAAATGGCCAAACCCTCCATGAGCTCATGGGGGAGGCATTTGGGGGAAAGGAAAGAGGGCAACCCGGCGAACTGGACCACCAAAATGGCCTCATCCAGGAGCTGGTTGTGAACGGTGGGCAAAGAAATGTTTCTAAAAAATAAATGCAGCTTGGCTGCTGCTGCTGCATCAGCTTCAGAGAGGAAGTCAATGTTGAAGTACTTTTTAAAGGGGCAGTAGTCAATATAGCCAGTGGGTTTGAAAACCACCATGGCCATCTCGATGATGGCTGCATTTGCATATGGGAAGAGATTCCCATATTCAATCTGGAGGCCAAAATGCAAATTGCTCCGTGGGAGCACCAAAGGGCTCCAGAGCACCACCTGAGAGCTAGCAAGGTGGTGGGCAAGTCCTGAGGGGGGACATAACACCTGGTAGTATTAGAAATGCTAGCAGAGCCAGCCCTGGAGCGCTTCAGTGGCGGCTGAAAGATGCCAGATGGCGGCGCACCACCATCTAAGCCAAGGCAGCAGGCGTCGATTGCATCAACATTGGTAAGTTTTGGCTTGATCAAGTGGTTGCTTTTTGTATTTTTTAAAAATCCGAACTTTGCTATGATTTAGGTAACAAAGCAAAAGAAAGTAGCAGTTCTATATTGGTTTTTGTATTGCGTTATTGGATCTATAGATGCCATATTAAGTCAAAGAAGATTTTATAATCTGCATTCAAAAAGCAACTAAATGAGTAAGACTATAACACATAAAAAATAAAACCCACAAAGTTGTATAAAATGTTAGTGATATACAATACCACAAATTAATTGATTAATGTAGGGCCTATAAAAATGGTAAGCTAGTAAGAGAAATTTATCTACTTACAGTTAACTTAAATATAAATTTATTTAAGGTACGCTAACCATGGGACAGATATTACCAAAAATGGAATCACTAAATTTTAACCAAACTGAAAACATGAACCAACCGCCCTAAACGAGCAGCAAGGCACACATAAACGAGAAAACAACCAACCAGGTGGCAAAGTGGCGAGCCGCTAGTCCCACCATAGTGGAAGGGAAGGGGGATCAGGGGGATCATCCACTGTACCTAAATCATACAAAGCATGGACAAGGTAGAGAGCATGAGCATGAGGTTATCAGCAATATGTGGGGCAAAATTTCAGAGGATCAGTTAGTTGTTAATAGAAATAATCATCATCACAAATTGCGCTCAGGTAAGTATACAAGTTCTTTCCATGTGAATGTGGAAGGCAGGAAGTTGTGAAACTGAAGTAATGCTAGCATGGGTAAATTTTGTTTTAATTTGTGAATCTGCAACCACTATCTTAATGGCATCTGAAGCATGTTTATGTATCTGGAGAATGTTTTGTTTGCTCTGTGGGGGCAGGTCTTGGAAAGAATGGTAGTGGGAGACCTTTGGGAAGTTTCATCAGGTTTTAGGCAATAATTTTGCAGCGAAAAAAACTTTATTGGGTTGTGCAGCGGCTGCCACAGAAAAATGGTGTTGGGTGCATATCAAATCGTCATTTGAGTGTGGCGCATAAAAGCACTGAGGGATCTTTATGGGGGATTGTATAGGGATAAATCTCTGATGTTGATTTTGGAGTCTTCAATCACATTACCTGGTTTGTTAGTTATATTTAATGAGGACCATTGATTAAAATCATAGTTCATATTTTACTCAATAGGATGGCTGAGGCTGGCAATTGGATTGAGGCTCAGGAGAGAACCTGTGTCCAAGCTGAATCCTGATTGGTGGGAGCATTGGTGGCACTGGACTTGGGATGGGTCTGAGTGGCTGCTTCAGATGCAGCAGCGGCAGCAGGCTTTGGAAGAGGTGAGGGTAGATTGTCCCCCATTCCAAGAGGGCTTCAGGGTGTCCAGCAAACAAGGAGCTGATGGCTGATACTGCAGAGGTGGCATAGGCAGCAAGGTAGGGGCAACTCCACTTTGAGTGGTCCAACTCAAAGCAGGATGAACAGATGGTCTTACCGCCATCAACGCGGACCCAGAATGAGTGGTCAACTGCAGAAGCAATGAAGGAACAGGGGGGAATTTGGTCAGCAATGTTTGTAAATTTAGGGCTAATAATGGCAAAAGGCCAAGGCCCAGAGAGGCGTGTGGCTCCATTGGGGACCATAAGTTGAAGGATGAGGTTAGAGCCATAGGCTGCCAGCCCTTCCATCAGCTCATGATGGATCACTGCTGGGGGAAGGTGATTAGGAAACCTGGGGAACTGAAACACCATTGTGGAGTCAGTGGGGAGCCGAGTGCAAGTTGTGGGAATGGGTGTGCCCTCAAAACGAAGAGGCACAGTTTCCGCAGTGGCAGCATCAGCTTCACTTGTGAAACCAAAGTCAAAGTATCCTTTTTAGGGGCAGATTCCAATAAAGCTGGTTGATTGCATCACCGCCTGTGCTAATTTAGATTATAGGTTTGTCCACATATGGGAACAACTTCTCATATTTAACCCAAAGGCTAAAATGCATTTGAGAGCGGGGAGGTCAAGAGGGCAATGGGGCACCACCTTGGATCATGCGAGGTGAATGCCAAAATCTTTGGGCAGAACGAACTGACCTAAGGATTGTTAGGACTGGACAAACCATTCTGAGCGCGTTTTCCCCTGAACAGAAAATACTAGGTGAGGTTTCGCCGCTGTCCCATACTAGAGCAGCAGGCGGTTGGGCTGTGGACATCAGTGGGTCATGGGCGCGGTTATTTATTTAACTAAGGTAAGATAACCAGGGGATGGATATTACAAAACTAAAAACTAAACCAAAATAACGTAACTAATTGTTTCAAACAAAGTGCCCAAATGAGCGATTGAATGAAATGCACCAAACCGAAACTCCCAACAAGGTGGGCAGCGGAGACTGCTTATCCCTCCATGGCGGAAGGGGAGGGAGGATCGAGGGGGCTCATCTTCAGCATCAGCTATCTCTTTCCAGAGTAGGGTTCGTGCTAAAGCAGATAGTAGGGGCGTTGGGGCATCGGCAGTATGTGGTTTGATATCTCTGATGATTGGTACTTCTGAGTAAATACTGACCATATAAATGGCAGTAATATATTCAGCTAAAGCTTTTTCAGCTTTAATGTGGCTCTTCAGGTAGTTTAACAAATGTGGCAATATTGGTTCAGGTAATCTTAGCTTTCAGATTCCGTGCTACAGTTACCACATTCTGGATAGCGTCAGTGACATTTTTGTGTAGTTGTTTTACATTAATCTTACTTTTTGGAGTAAGATTTTTGGGGATAATAGGAGGTGTAATTCCTCCTGTGAGCGCTGCCACTAATTTGGCGGCAGCTTTGCAGAGGGGACAGCAATCTGATGTGGCGGCTGCTTCCACTGCAAGCTGGTGGTCGCTGTGGAATGGTTCATTATTTGGATTTGGGACATATAGATGAGGGGGGTATTCTGCATCCCATTTTGCATTACAGAACTGGTCAACTTGCAGCGATGGTTCTTTAATGATGTTACCTGATTCGTTAATTTCATGTAAAAAGTCCCATGGGTTCTGGCATAATGGAATTGGGGAGTTGGTGTATGGTTGAGGATTGGTTGATTTATTGGAGTTTGCATGGGATCAAACTGAGGACCAATCATACGTTTGGTTGGAAGAATCATGTGTGGCACTGGGGCTAGATGGAGGCTGATTGGTGGCTTCAGTGCAGCTGCATCAGCAGGCTTTGGGGGAGGGGGAGGTAGGATCATACCCCATGCCAGATTTGGCATGGGGTGGTCAGCGGATTGGTGGCCATCAGATAAACTATCAGCGCCGTCTGATGCTGCTAGATATGTGCACTTGTGTTATAATTGGTCTAACTCAGAACAGGACAGACAAATCATCCGGCCACCCTCAACATGGGCCCATAATGGATGATCGGGGGCAGAGGGAATAGTGGTGCAAGGGGGAATTTCAGGGCAATTTTTTTGTATTAAGGCTGATCATGGCATATGCCCAAGGCCCAATGAGGCGTGTGGCCCCATTTGGGACCACAAATTGCAGGATGAGTTTGGAGCCATAGGCTGCCAAACCTTCCATCAGCTACTGGTGGAGCACTTCAGGGGGAAGGTGGGTAGGCAAACCAGAGAACTGAACCACTAAGGTGGTGTCCGCTGGGATCCAGGTTTGTGTTGTTGGGAGAGGTATATCCTGGAAGACCAGGGGCACCATTGCCGCAGTGGAGGCACTAGCTTCATAAGTGAATCTGAGATCAAAATACCCCTTATAGGGGAAGAAGTCAATAAAACAGGCTGGTGTCATTACCACCTGAGCCATTTTGATAATGGCTTGGCCATTGTATGGGAAAAGTTTACCATATATGACCTTAAGCCAAAATGAATGCTGCTCTGAAGAAGCACCAAGGGGCAGCAGAGCGCCACTTGGGATCAAGCAAGGTGGGCGTCACTATCCTTGGGAGGAATGAATTGTCCCAAGGGTTTGGAATGACTGGGGTGAACCAGCCCAAGCGCATTTTCCTGTTGGACAGAAAATGGCAAGTGGAGTTTCGTCACTTCCCCACACTGGGACAGCCAGCGGGGAATCTGATGACATCAAAGTGAAACCACCATGGGCGATTAAGATTTTGCTTTTTATAGCCATATAAATTGCTCAAAAAGTTGTGCTGAGCGGAAAGAGAGGTTTGTCATGGGTGCAGCTAACTAGATTGCTTTTTGGTTTTGTAATATCACAAAATTCGCTCAAAAGGGGGATCAAGTGGAAAGAGAGTTTTTTCTACTAAAATAATGTTAGCAGAAAATTCTCACATATGAACTAGATAAGCTAAAATTCTAAGGTACATCTTAGCTCAAACTTTATATTAAGCCTAAGCTTGCATTTTAGTTATAATAATTGATGTATCAGCACAATGTCTGTCATATATATCATTAATAATATATAAATCTATTTATCTGAGATTTCAAGAGGCGAGTTCTAAGACCTTGCCCGCCATTTGACATAAGGCAAAGCTAATCCAAAAGATAGTTTCCTTAATTATTTTATGAAGTATGTTGCATTGAGATACTGAACATACAATGAAAATAATACCAAAGATGAAAGTTTGTTTACTACAGAGTTTTGATATTCTGAAAATATTGCATGCAAATTAATATTTTCACAGAATATGCCCCAACAGGATGAGATGTAACAGGCGTTTATAGGCCAACGGCCTCTGTCACCTGGCAGACTCCACAGGGGGCGCCTAAAGGCACATAACTAACTCTGGTTCTAACACAGGTCCTGGTTGGCTACTGTTTATCATGTTAATAGCATCTATATCACAATACATAAACAACAATGCAGCGTTCCAAACTTAATTGTACTTCCCTGCTAGCCATCCAGGATTGATAAATGTTAATAAATAAATTTTAAAAATGATTACCAAGTAGTGTCCTGACGTACACTAAATGTGCTTTTTAGAGAAAATTAACAGGAGAAATTTAGGTGAGGAAAGGAGAATACACCCTCAACTGAAAAATAGCATCTAAGTGAGAGCTACACAAGTTATTTTTAAATTTATTGCGAGGAAGGCCAACCATGGTATGGGCACTTCCGAATTTTACCCAAAGGAAACAAAACTTAGAGCAGTGAAGGCACCCCCAGAGAAGCGAATCTATCTCTTGTTGCCAGCAGGAACGCCACTTATGGGGAGGGGGAGGGAACGTGTGAAGGTGCCGTAGCCACAATTGAACACGTGTGGATAGTCCACATGGCGATTACAACCACCAGAGCATGGAGGGAGGGTGGGAGAGGGAGGCCATTGATGAAGCAAACATATCTCTTGACAGACTGAAGGGATGTGTTTGATCCTGGCCAATCAGATGTTGATCTTCGCGCCATATCACTTTAGAGGTAGGACACTTCTCCAGGCAGTGGAACAGTGTTCCATACTGGCCACACACGACTCAGGATGAGTGTAAAACGTTAGATCGCTCAGCTGTATGGTACACCCGCCTCAGGAAGCACCACACATGGAACCAGATTTGAGGCTGCAACAGAGGATGGTGTGCGTATTTCCAGATAGTTTTTTGGGTCTCAATGGAGTAAGGGATGTCCATCATGTCCAGGTAGTCCACCCTGGATAGGACATGGGGCCAGTAGGGATCACGCCATCTTGGATGGGTAGCCGCTATACCTCTTGGTGTGAACTGAGGAGAGGGGCGGCCTCTCTCTGGCTGTGTGTCCACTAATATGAATTCTCCACTCAGCGCTTCGCATGGAGAGGAGGATTCGTTTGTAGTAGGTTTTAGTCACGTGAGGACCTGTGGCCGATGGGTGTGAAGCCAGGTATTTCATCAAGGAGTGAGGGTTCGATGAATTGTTAAGGCCCAAGGCGCGGGAGAAGTTGGAGCAGGCCGCGTGGGACCAGTGTTGGGAGGGGAGCGTAGGGGCGGTGATGGCCATAATCCAGGTGCCCAGGATCTTGGCAGCATGGGCTTTGAAGTCAAGCAGGCCCATGCCACCATGATGATGAGGGCCAAACATGACCTCTAGCCGTAATGGTGGTGGGCGGCCTGACCAAAGCCATCCTTGCAGAAGGGCATACATAGATTTGAAAAAACCCGGGAAAAAGATGATGGCGTGGGCTCCAAACCAGACTTTGGAGAGGAGCATAGAGTTGGCTAAAACAACCCTGCCAGTAAGGGAAGTAGGGTGGGCTCTGAGGGAGGCGATGCGTTTCGTCACCTTGTCTAGAATATGACTCTCAATTTTTGCTGATGTGTACCCGCCTGCCTCCACCCACACACCCAGATGGCGGACTGGCCCTATGGTAGAGCGTGGCACGTAGGGGATCACCAGTGGGGTGGTGTGGAGTGAGCTGGGAGGGCGAGCACGTGTGCGAGCAGATGGGCTGGACTGGGCACTGGTCGCTGGGGCCCAGCAGGTTTGATACCAAACAAGGAGGATGATTTCGGTTTTGGAAGCGTTCAGTGCAGCATTACTTACCCAGGAATACTCCTGGATGAGAGCTTTAAGTGTGCATGCATCTTTATTATTAGACACTCCAACCACACAGTCATCTGCAAACGCCATCATCTTTACTGGAGCTTGGCCTGGCACATGGACCCCAGTGAGTTGGGCATTTACGTTTTGAAGTAGTGGGTCAATGCTGAAGTTGTATAAGAGTGGTCCAAGGGGGTCCCCTTGTCGCAAGCCCCTTTGAGGGCGGACTACTTTTGTTAGGAAGCCAGGGCCACGCACTGCCATTGTTGCAGATTCCGTGAGCAGCATCACTCAGTTGATGAAGCGAAGGGGTAAGCTGAATTGATGGAGGCAGGCCCTGAGGTATTACCAGTTTACTCTATCATAGGCCTTCTGTTGGTCCAAGAATACAAGTGCCCCAGAGGCTGTGGACTGGCATGCGTTAGCCACATAGTGCACATTGTCCCAAATCGACCTTCTGGGTATGAAACCAAATTGTTCTGGGGAGATGGTGGCAGATGCTACAATCCCTAAATGGTTAGCCATGATTTTAGTTAAAATTTTTGTATCCATGTTAGTTAAAGAAATGGGCGCAAGTTGGACAAGTCTAGCTTATCCCCTTTCCTGAAGAGTGTGACAGTGAAGGCCTCTTGTCCTCCTGGTAGGAGGCACGTTTCCAGAAGGCTCTGGTTAAGTGAGGCAAGCAGTAGTGGGTATATATATTTGAAGTACTTTTTATAGAATTCATATGGAATGCCATCTTGGACTGGGCATTTCAGGTATGGTGCACCATGAATGGCTGTCCATAGTTCATTTGGAGTAATCAAATTCATTATTTCCGGGTATTGGGAAATGGTGCAGATGTGGATTCAGTCGAAAAATTTTACCACTTTAACCAGCTAAATTGGATCAGATCAGTATAACTTGGAGTAATATTTTTGTATTTCAATTGCCACTTTGGCTGGCGTATCCGCGATAAAATCATCCAATCTTTGCACCTGTATGCAGGCCACGCTCTGGCATGGTGCGAATTTTTTTTTAAAAAATATGTGGTGCACTTGTCGCCCTCTGTAATGCGTTTGGCCCTGTACTGAACACAAACCCGATGTTTGTGTTGCCTTTTGAGCGCATTGAGGTGGGCAGCTGCCTCTGCCCACTTCCAGCCCCATGCAGGGCTGTATCCTGTGGCTAGGAAAGTTGGACTCCAGGTGTGCCAACTCTGCCAGAGCGCACGAGATGACGTCTGATGTGGCTTGTGAGCGTCGGGAGGAGAGGTGGTGAGAGTGGCGGATGGTATTCTCTTTGAAGGCTGCCCATGTGGAGATGGGGTCCACGCAAAACGGTGTAACAAACTCTTTTGCCAAAGTTGCTGCTTCCACCCAAGTGGAAAATCCTGGTGACGCAAGTTTGGGAGGGCGGAGTTTGCACCAATGTGGGGCCTTAGCCACTGTGACAGCTAGGTGGTAGGTTATTGAGACCAGCCAGTGGTCAGAGAATTCAATTTTCATTGTTTGGAAGTGGTAAATGTGAGGTTGGAATTTCGCCGGTGTAAGGATAAGGTCTATGCGGGTCATGGACCTTAATTAGCTGTTGTGGATGTGGGGTCACATCATGTTTTTGAGCAGCGGGGCTCGCCATAGAAGTGCATCCATTAACCCAAGGGTGGCCTTTAGAACGCGAAGTTCTACGTGACCCTGGGGGCATGGGATGAGGAAGGCCAATGGTCCATTGGTGTGTTTAGCTAACAGTTCATGTCACCAACTACAAAAGGGTCTGGGGGTAATGGGAGGGATTTGACCAATGAGAAAAATTCCGACATTCTCATGCACAGGTTGGGGCATAGATGTTGATGATAGCATGTGCCATGTCAGCCCACGAGAAAGTGACAATGAGGACTCGGCCATTGAGGAAGGATTCTGATGATGAAAATTTGAAAAATTGTTTTTCTGAACTAGCACCCCACAGTGCTCTGACCAAAAGGATAGGGATGGGAGGAGCATGGTTTTCCAAGCATCCTTGGAACCTCACGGACAGTGGGACTCCTGGATGGCCAGGATATCCACAGGTAATTTTGTTGTAAAAAACTCAGTTTCCTAGCCTGGGACGGCGAGGCCTTGAGTCCAGCGATATTCAACGTCCCTAAAGTGAAGGTTTCCCCCATTGCACCTTGGGTGCGAGGGGGTGAGCACCCGGGCCCACTAGCCTCCTCTAGATCCCCACAGGCCTTCACAGCAGTGTGGGTGTTTGCAGCAAAGCTATTAGTAGTTTTGTTGCTTTTAGCATAAAGGTTTGCATTGGCTTTGGCCTTCACTTTTTGTTTCCCTGATGTCAAATGAATTTTTTGCGGTGCAGATAAGTTTGGTGCACCAACGAGTGGGCCAAAAAAATTTTCAGGTAAGTTGAACCCTGAGTCAGTTTTGACCGGAGCTTGGTTGCAAAGATCAGGTGAAATCAAGTCACCCATTAGATCCTTAGATTGGTTGGATCAATCAGCATGGGCTTCCCAATCTGATAGGTTGATGGATTCCCAAGTTGCTTCTGCTGCGAAAGTTTCGATGTCCTCCTGGCATTGGGAGTATGGGATAGCAGTGGCGACTTTGGCCGCTTCCTTAGCCATGGCCCTGCAGGCCTTCTTGGCCTTCTTCCACTCTTGCGGGGAAATAGGTTTTACCAGTAGGTAGCAGCCTTGTGCTCCCCATGGGAAAGCCTCTTTGGTGCTTGCGGTTTGTTCATAGTGCGTCTCTCCACTTGCCATGGCCGCCAAGGGGTGCTCTTGGAATATGATGCCCTCCTTGGTGGGGCATGCATATGTCTTATGGCCAAACGCGTCACAGTGGGTGCAAATGGGGGGCGCGCTGTCCACAGTTACCTGGAAAGGGTGGGTGGTATGCCCTTCAATATCAATATATGTGGAGTGCAGGATCTAGGTTAGGTCCTTTGCGATCTCCTCAGTTGGGGCTAGAGCTGCGATGGCTTTGCCAGTGCACAGGTGTGGCATCAGCATAAAGCGTTGCATCTCAAAAGATTGTATTGCGCCATAAATGGTGAGACCATCTTTCAGGTGCTGCTCCAAAATGGCACATTTTACCATAGTAGGCAAAAAGTCAAATGTGAGGAAAATTTGGTTGGATTTTATCCATCTGGTGCGTTTTATTTGATGACCCATTGTCCTTTAAGGAGGTCGATCACTACATGCACCACAGCAGCTTCGTCTGCTGCCTCCTTGTTTTCAAAACTGAGGTCCAGCCAACCATGTGACATGGAGTGAGGTGCGATGTACACCGCAGTCAGGAAAAAAGTGTGCATATCCCCACAAAATTTTTCCCATAGAGCTGTTTGTTGGATGTCCAGAAACACATGGATTCCATATTCCACTGATGAGAGTGGTTGGGAGTATGGTGTGTTGATGTACAAGTTGCATCGTGCTTGCCAAGTGAGATTTTCTGGGGAAATAGTGGCCTCTGGTTTTTTTATATTTTTTTCTATTCCGCCAGTTTCTCCAGGGCATTTTTGAACATTTGAGGCCGCGGGGCTACCACCTGCTCCTCTTACCTTACTTGCCCAACTGCTCCCTGACATAGGTGCAGACTAATCTCCTCTGTGAGATTATCAAACTAGAATTAGACTTGAAATGAATAAGCTGCAAAAGTGATTGCAACAAGAGAGATAAGTAGCTACACAAGTTATTTTAATTTTTAATTTATTGCAGGGAAGGCTGACCATGGGACGGACACTTCCAAATATGACTCAGACGAGACAAAACTTAGTACCAGGGGAGGCACCCCAGAGAAGCGATGCTATCTCTTGTTGCCAGCGGGAACTCCACTTATGGGGAGGGGGAGGGAACGTGTGAAGGGGCCGTAGCCACTATTGAGCACGTGTGGAGGAAGGGGTCTGATTTGATGAACCAGACTGGGAACCAGGAGGAGACCAGCTGTCGGTGACGCGGTGGGAGATATCCAAACATCCACGCTTGAAAGTGGTCCACCAAATGAGACCGGAATCTGTGGACAGCTTCAGGGAGGGTGGGGATGGAGCCAGCGATGGCATCCAAGACAATCGTGTGGATAGTCCACATGGCGATTGCAACCACCAGAGCACGGAGGGAGGGTGGGAGGGGGAGGCCATTAATGAAGCAAACATATCTCTTGACAGGCTGAAGGGCTGTGTTTGATCCTGTCCAAGCAGACGTTGGACTTCGCGCCATATCACTTTAGAGGTAAGACACTTCTCCAGGCGGTGGAACAGCATTCCATACTGGCCACACACGACGCAGGATGAGTGTAAAGCATTAGAATGCTCAGCCATATGGTACACACGCCTCAGGCAGCACCACACATGGGAGCGGACTTGAGGCTGCAACAGAGAATGGTGTGCGTATTTCCAGATAGTCTTTTGGGTTTCAATGGAATAAGGGATGTCCATCATGTCCAGGTAGTCCACCCTGGATAGGACATGGGGTCAAATGGGGATCACGCCATCATGGATGGGTAGCCCTTGTACCTCTTGTGTGAACTGAGGAGAGGGGCGGCCTCTTCGGGTTGTATGTCCACTAATACGAATTCTCCACTCTGCGCTTCGCATGGAGAGTAGATTCGTTTGTAGTGGGTTTTTGTCCCGTGAGGACCTGTGGCCGATGTGTGTGATGCGAGGTATTTCATCAGAGAGTGGTGGTTTGATGGATTATTGAGGCCCAAGGCTCAGGAAAAGTTGGAGCGGGACGCGCAGGACCAGTGTTGGGATGGGAGTGTAGGAGCAGTGACGGCCGCGATACAGGTGCCCAGGATCTTGGCGACATGGGCTTTGAAGTCAAGCAGGCCCATGCCACCATGATGATGAGGGCCATACATGACCTCTAGCTGTACTGGTGGAGGGTGGCCTGTCCAAAGCCATCCTTGCAGCAAAGCATACAGGGATTTCAAGAAGCTTGGGGAGAAGGGGATGGCGTGGGCTCCAAACCAGACTTTGGATAGGAGCATAGAGTTGGCAAGAACAACTCTGCCAGTGAGGGTAGTAGGGTGGGCTCTGAGAGAGGCGATTCGCTTTGTCACGTTGTCCAGTATACGGCCCTCCATTACTGCTGACACATATCCACCTGCCTCCATCCACACGCCCAGATGGCGCACCAGTCCTATGGTAGGACGTGGCACAAAGGGGAGCACCAGTGGAGCGGTGTGTGTTGAGTTAGTAAGGCGTGGACGTGGGCGAGAAGATGGGCCGGGTAGGGAACTACTTGCTGGGGCCCAGCAGTTCTGAAACCGACCAAGGAGGATAATTTCAGTTTTGGAGGCGTTCAGTGCCACGTTGCTTACCCGGGAATATTCCTGGATGAGGGCTTCAAGCGCACATGCATCTTTGTTATTAGACACCCCCACTACGCAATCATCTGAAAATGCCAACATCTTGACTGGGGTTTGGCCTGGCACATGGACCCCAGTGAGTTGAGCATTCACATTTCGCAGTAGTGGGTCAAGGCTGAAGTTGTATAAGAGTGGGCTGAGGGGGTCCCCTTGTCGCAGGCCCCTTTGAGGGCGGACTACATCCGTTAGGAAGCCTGGGCCACGCACTGCCATTGTTGCAGATTCTGTGAGCAGCATCACCCAGTTAATGAAGTGGGGGGGTAGGCGGAATTGATGGAGGCAGGCCCTAAGGTATTCCCAGTTTACTCTATCATAGGCCTTTTGTTGGTCCAAGAATACAATTGCCCCAGAGGCTGTGGACTGACACACATTAGCCACTGAGTGCACATTATCCCAAATCGACCTTCTGGGGATGAAACTGAATTGTTCTGGGGAGACGGCGGCAGATGCTACAGTCCCTAAACGGTTAGCCATGATTTTGTTTAAAATTTTGGTGTCTGTGTTTGTTAGAGAAATGGGGCGCCAGTTGGCTAAGTCAAGCCTATCCCCTTTCTTGAAGAGTGTGACAGTAAAGGCCTCATGTCCTCCTGGTAGGAGGCGCGTTTCCAACAGGCTTTGGTTGAGTGAGGCTAGCAGCAATGGGGATATATATTTAAAATATTTTTTGTAGAACTCATATGGAATGCCATCTGGGCCTGGGCATTTTTGGTTTGGCGCACTGCGAATGGCTGTCCATAATTCATTCGGAGTAATTAAGTTCATTATTTCTGGGTATTGGAAAATGGTGAAGATATGAGCTTGGTCAAAAAATTCTGCCATTTTGGCTGGCTGAATTGGTTCAGCTCGGTATAACTCAGAGTAATATCTTTGCATTTTGATTGCCACTTCAGCCAGTGTGTCCACAATAGAATTATCCGATCTTTGCACCTGTGTGCAGGCCACGCTCTGGCATGGTGCGAAAATTTTTTGAAGAAGTATGCGGTGCACTTGTCGCCTTTAGTGATGCGTGTGGCCCTGTATTGGACACAAACCTGATGTTTGTGTTGTCTTTCGAGTGCGTTGAGGTGGGCGGTTGCCTCCGCCCACTTCCAGCCCCATGCAGGGCTATATCCTGTGGCTGGAATATTGGACTCCAAGTGGGCCAATTCTGCCAGTGTGCGCGATATAACTGCCGATGTGGCTCGTGAGCATCTGGAGGAGAGATGGCGATAGTGGCGGATGGTATCTTCTTTGAAAGTTGCCCATGTGGAAATGAGGTCCATGCAAAATGGTGCAACAAACGATTCTGCCAAAGTTGCCTCTTCCACCCACATGGAAAATCCTGGTGACGCGAGCTCGGGGGGTGGATTTTGCACCAATGTGGGGCCTTTGCAACTGTGACAGGTAAGTGGTATGTTATTGAGACCAGTTGATGGTTGGAGAATTCCATTTTCGTTGTTTTGAAGTGGGAGATGTGGGGTTGGAATTTCGTGGGACTAGAATAAGGTTGATGCAGGTCATGGACCTTAATTGGCCGTTATGGACGTGGGGACGCATCATGTTTTTGAGCAGTGGGGCATGTCGTGGCAGCGCATCCCTTAACCCAAGGGTGGCTTTTAGAACGCGTAGTTCTACGTGACCCTGTGGGGCATGGGGTGAGGGTGGCCACCGGTCCGTTGGTGAGGTTAGCCAACAGTTCATGTCACCAACTAGGAAGGAATTGGAGGGTAGTGGAAGGGATTTGACTGATGAGAAAAATTCCCAATGCTCATGTGTACCGTTTGGGGTGTAAATGTTGACGATTGTGTGTGCAACATCAGCCCATGAGAAGGTGACAACAAGCACTCAGCCATTTAGGAATGTTTCTGAAGATGTAAATTTGAAAAAATTGTTTTTCCAAATTAGCACCCCACAGTGCTTTGACCAAAAGGATAGGGATGGTAGGAGCATTGTTTTCCAAACTTCCTCAGAACCTCGTGGACAGTGGGACTCCTGGATGGCCAGGATATCCACGGGTAAGTTGTTTTGTAAAAAATCAGTTTCCTAGCCTGGGATGGGGAAGCCTTGAGTCCGGCGATATTCAGCATCCCTAGAGTGAAGGTTTCCCCCATCCCACCTTAGGTGCGAGGGGGTGGGCACCCAGGCCAACCAACCTCTTCAAGGTCCCCACAAGCTTTCACAGCAGCGTGGGTGTTAGCAGCAACGCTATCAGGGTTTTTGTTAATTTTTGCAGAAAGAGTCACGTTGGCTTTGGCCTTCACTTTTTGTTTTCCTGACGTCAGACAAATTTTTTGCGGTGCGGATAAGTTTGGTGCACTGTCGAGTGGGGCAAATTTTTTTTTTTTGGTTGGGATAGGTCCCAAGTCGGTTTCAACCAGGGCTTGGGTGCAACGATTGGGTGAGATCAAATCTCCCATTGGATCCTCAGATTGAGTGGCCCATTCAGCATGGGCCTCCCAATCTGATTGGGTGATGGATTCCCAAGTTGCTTCCGCTGTGAAGGTCTCCATGTCCTCCTGGCGTTGTGAGTGTGGGATGGTGGTGTTGGCCTTGGCCGTTTCCTTGACCGTGGCCCTACAGGCCTGCTTGGCCTTCTTCCGCTCCTGTGGGGAGATGGGCTTTACCAATAGGTAGCAGCCTTGTGCTCCCCACAGGAAAGCCTCCTTGGTGCTTGCGGTTGGTTCATAGTGCGCCTCTCCACTGGCCATGGCCGCCGAGGGGTGCTCTTGGAATGTGACGCCCTCTTTGATGGGGCATGCATGTGCCTTATGGCCAAACGCGTCATAGTGGGTGCAAATGGGGGTGCGCTGTCCATGGTTACCCAGAATGGGTGGGTGGTATGCCCTGGATGTCAATAAAGGTGGAGTGCAGGATCTGGGTTAGGCCCTTCGTGATCTCCTCAGTTGGGGTCAGAACTGCAATAGCTTTGCTGGTGCACAGGTGTGGCATCAGCGTGACTGTTGCATTTTGAAAGATTGTATTTCGCCATATATGGTGAGACCATCTTTCAGGTGTTGCTCCAAAATGTCACGTTTTACTGTAGTAGGCAAAAAGTCAAATGTGAGGAAAATTTGGTTTGATTTTGTTCATCTGGTGCATTTAGTTTCGACAACCTGTTGCCCTTCAGGGAGGTCAACCACTATGCGCACCGCTGCAGCCTTGTCTGCTGCGATTTTGCTTTTGAAATTAGGTCCAGCCAACCATGCGACATGGAGTGAGGTGCAACGTACACCGCAGTCAGGAAAATTTTGTGTACATCTTCACAAAATTTTTCCCATAGGGCTGTTTTTTGGATGTCCAGATACACACAGACTCCAAATTCCACCGACAAAAGTGGCTGGGAATGTGGTGTGTTGATGTACTGGTTGCATCGTGCTTGCCATGCGAGTATCTCTGGGGAAATTGTGACCGCTGGTTTTTTTAGATTTTTTTCTATTCTGCCAGATTCTCCGGGGCGTTTTCAAATGTTAGAGGCTGCGGGCCTTCCGCCTGCTCCTCTTGCCTTGCTTGCCCAACTGCTCCCAGACATGGGCACAGACTAATACCCTCAATGAGATTATCAAACTAGAATTAGTCTTGAATTGAATAGGTTGCAAAAGTGTTTGCAACGAGAAAGAAAAGTTTTAGCTACACAAGTTATTAATAATTTAGGTTTTAAAGCCTAATAAAAAGCTAGCGTCCTGGAAACTGCTAGCTGATATATTAGGAGCCTAAATTCTATTAATTTGTTAAAAATTATAATTTTATTAAAGATTATCTTAATTTACATTGCATTGGAAATTAAGTTTTGTCAAAGATTGGGATCATAACATTAAACATAGTAGATTTTTAAATCAAAAACTTAGGAAATACCATGTATGATTGTCACATGTTACAGAACTGGGACAGCCAGGGGACAATACAGTACCAATCAATAGGGAAATGAGAAACATTAAAAATCAATATGAAGAAAGGATAAATCCTGGTAGACCTCCAGGTGTGGCGTTTTGATAGGCCAGGAAATCCATGTACTGCCTTTCTGTTTACTATCTCAGTTTGGTCATTGATATGCAATGCCAAAACAGTCACAAATCATCCCATGTGTAAAATTCATCTAACAGGATCAAACTCAGGAGTTGATGGTCATTGAGTCCAATAATCTATCACTAATAAACCCTCACTTTATTACAAAATATTAGGTATGCTAGTATACAATAAAACTCATCTGTCTTTTAGAATTTTATCTATAGTACAGTACATTTCCTATTATCCATATAGTTAATAAGGTTTATAATATAACTAGGTGACCCATGCAAATACTTTGCATCATACAGGTAATAGGATTCCTTATATGACTATCCTATGGATAGTACTTAATCAATAAAAATAGATTACTGCAAGTAAAAAATGATTACAAACTGGAAAAAACATAATGAAAATAAAAAATTAATTTTTTAATTGGTTAACTAATTTTTTAGTTGTAAAAGAATTATTAATAAAAAATTAGTAGATATACAAATATTGTGACAAATATTTCAAAATAAAAATTATTTTTTGTAATTCAAATGCAATAAATTTTATAATCAATTAATTTCTTGGTTTAATTTGATTGACACGTTGTTTATATGTTTATACGTTGTTTATACATTATTTATACGTTTATTTTATTCTATTCTATTCAGAGACTTCAGCGCCACCACAACACTTTATATTACCAGCAACTGTTAAAATAAACAGATTGCCACCAGATGGCGACCCTTGTTTTTTAAAATGTAATTTTATTAAATGAATTTTTAAAATGTAAGTTTTAAAATGTAATTTTTTAACGAAAACATTAATTTTAAGATATTTACTTATTTTTCATCATTAGAGGGAAAATTATCTTCAAAATGGTGTATCAAATATTAATTTTGATACAGTATTAAGGGAGATATTTCATACTGACAAAAAACACCTTTGAGAAATAATATTTAAGATATAAACACCTGACCTTTATAAAATTTAAGTAGAATCAAATGCCGAGATGATTATGCTTGAGGAGATAATTGTAAAATCAATTGTGTTTTTGATTCATTTTGATTAGCTAACTTGCTAATTAGCTAAATGACTATTAACCACTTAACAAAACCATTTAAAATATCGAATCAAATGAATACCAAATTTTGCTCAGCCATAACAATATAGCAAATATCATCAAAAACATATATGGTTTCACTTGTTGCATATAAAACTTTTTATTTTACTATGAAAAGAATATTTTATTTAATTTTTGTCATTAGAGGGAAAAACAATCTTCAAAATGGCATATCAAACATTAATTTTGATACAGTATTAAGGGAGATATTTCACACCGACAAAAAAACACCCTTGATCTAGTACTAGTACTAAAAAACATCATTGAGAAATAATATATAAAGATTTAAGATGAAGGGGTGTTAGAGTAGTGGAGACAGCTCCCTACTGGCATGGACGTTCTGATATTAAAACTCTGGCCTGAAATTATGGGTGAGTGAACAACCAAAACCACAACCAGAATACCTCAGGTACAGCCATCCATATTGATAGATGGGAAAGGCAGAATGCAACTGCGAGGGCTAGCAAGGATTGTACAAAATTAGAAATCCTTGACACTAACCTTCTATCAAGACTCTCAATCTTACAAATAAATTTATATTGTTTTTTAAGAATTTTATTTAAACCAAAATGGCAGAAAGAGAAAAAATGGAGTGACAGTGGCACCTGTTGGGGACCGCTGCCCTATATGCTTGCTGAATGGGGGACTTGGACTAAGCATATTACTGTTGAGAATAGCTTGCAATCCAAATATGGCGGACCAATTTTTTTAAAGAATCTCTAATCCCAGCTTAGGTCTGATAAACTTGTTCATAATAATATCAAATATTCTGGCGAGAATATCATTCCAAGCAATTGTGCTTGTAGAAGTGGTGACAATTCCTTCAGAAGACAACAAGTTTAACATATGACCAGGCCGCATATGGCTAGTCCATTTAGTGCTAAAAGGGGTTCAGCGTGCCTGTAACTGTTGGGGATAGGCTTAATCATAATACCAAAGGTGAAGAAGATTTGATGGGAGTTTTGAGTCTGAGAATGACTAAATTAATTCACTATTGTAAATCACCAATTCAATGTTCCTGGAAGAACTTAAACTGATGGAGTACACCTCTTGGGGACATGTACTACTATCCTCCCGTTAGTGATGGCTTCTACCCGCTGCCACCTCCTGATGTACCATCTGATTTTTATCCACCAACTCTTTGGTGGTGAGCAGAGGTGGAAGAGGCACGATTTTCAGAGGATAATATATTACAAACCTCTCATCTAACACATGGACTAAAATACCCAGAGCAACAAGAGGGACGGTATCCAGTTTCTTTCCCTTTTTTGTCCATAATGGGAATTTATCTCAATCTAGCTGCAAAGGTTGTTCCATAAGGCTTAAATTACTTTTCTTTTGTTGAATTTGGGTTACACTCCCACTGGGAACCTGGGCAAGTGCAACTTAATTGTGGGCCTTAGGTAACATTATCATTGATATTTGTAACTTTCTGAGAGGGGCAAAGAACATTGAATGAGAGGTGTGGAAGGCCTCCACTAAGTCGCAGTAATTTGCATAATCATGAGCACTCCTCCAGCTGTTCTCATAATAATAAAATCCCTTCCTGGTCATCAATTATTGCGTCAAGCAACATGATTTCTGTAATGCCAGAATAGCCTCCACCTCCACTTCCTTAACCTTTGATTAACACAAGTTCTAGGTCAGCAGGTGCTTGCCACTGAAATGGGGACAACTGAGAAGTATAGAAGACCTGGTGCTGCTTACAATACATGGTGAGGGCCAACTGGAAGGCCCCATTGCTGAGATCTTCCTCCACCATGTGAGGACTGGAATGATTGCTTGTGAAATTCTGTGAGGGGACTTTTAAAAATGCAAGTGTAACGTATCCAGCATCACCTGCGACCTCACCATAATCTCATAGGTGGGAAGCCTTTTATAATTTTATAACCGCTTGTAATCGCTAATTGCTTTCATCAGGTGCTCCTGAACCAGATTTTGGGTAATCCAGATCCACTGAATTTGCTTTTCAGTGGCGGGGACTTTGGGGCGTGGACACGGACCAACAAGGAATGAGGAATTGTATACCAGGGTAGCCTCATAAAGGGAGAATCTTTCGACTATAAGTGGCATTGTTGTATACAAACTGCGCCATAAGAAGGTCAACCACCCAAGTATCCTGAATGGCAGAAGCATAACACGAAGGTAATGTTTTAGAATCTAGTTAACCCTTTCTATCTGACCATCTGACTATGGGATTATACGCCATAGAACAGAATGGTTTTATCTTTAAAATAGCATAATGGAGGTCCAAATACTCAGCTGTAAACTCCATACACAATTGCTTACCACATACTGGGATATTTTAAACAATGAGAAAACATTGCGGACAAAATGCTGAGCCATCTCCCTGGAAGTAATGGTGGACATACAAGGATTAAAAAGGAGAATTTATGTAAAAAGGTCTACTACTACAATAATTGCCAGTTGATCCCATTATAATGGGGGCTCAACAATGAAATCGACAGACACTAAAGTCCATGGACCCTGTTTCAACTGGATGTGATACATGAAGCCATCTCTCTATGAACAATCTGACTTAGCGCGCACACATCACGCAATGGGTGAACCATGCTGGAACATCCTTAGAGATGTCTGGCCAGTTAAATTTTCATTTTGCCAGTTTGAATCACATCTTGTGCCAAGGTTAAACCACCGCCAGGGGATCATGGTGTGTGCGTATAACTTCATCCTGGAGTTGGAGAAGCAACCAAACCCAGTCACAGAATATAAACTGGCCCTTCATCACTGAGTAATGTGTACGCTTATGTCCTGGGGCACCCAAATGGCCAAACAGATTTAACCCTTCCACACAGGAGGTTTGGCCACTAGCTTCAATATACCAATGACACATCCAACATCTAATAATCCCTCAAGACTGTGGAAGGATAATCGTGAGAATCTGCGTGGAAGGAGCCACCATAGTCAAATCTTACATCTCTTCCTCCGTCAGACTCAAGAAAGGGTTGCAGCTCAGCAGATCAGGGAGAATATTAAATGCGCATTCTACAAATCTTTACATATAATAAAACTGCACAAGTCACAGAACATCTGAGCTGGCCGGTGTGCCAACTTCTGGGATTTTTGGAAAAACATCAGAGACTGATGATCCGTACATACAACCACCTCATGTGGTTCCCCATGCATAAGGTACCAACAGTGAGTCAGTGACAGATTATCATAGCAAACTCTCTAACATAAATGACCCAGGACCGCTCAGATGCAGTAAATTATACAAAAAAATATGTGAATATGTGTTCCACCCTAACATGCTTATGATGCAGCATCTCTATTTTGGCAGCTGAGGAGGCGTCGCACACTACAATAAAATGCTTATTGGTCAGCCTGACAGAGAATGTGAGGTGCCCTGAACACATCCTTGATGGCGTCAGACGCCCATTGGAACTCCTACATCAATGGAACAGAAAATCTTTCCCCATCAAGGGATTGAGCATAGTGAACAGCTGTGAAAAGGTGGGGGAGAACTTTTCAAAAAGATGATACTCAAGAATCTACGCAATTGCTTCAGGGTGCTGGGGGTGGACACTTGAGGATTGCCTCGAGCTTACTGAAAGGAATTGCATATCTATCCTTCAGAATTAAGTAACCTAAGAAGGTAACCTCCTCCCTGAAGAATTTGAACTTAGAAAGTTTTACATAGAGGTTGGCCTTGTGCAAAGCTGCCAGCACTGTCTCAGGTCCTTCTCATGCTGCTCATGAGTAGGGGAAGGCATGAGGATATTGTAAATATATGTCACCACATGGATGAGCCAAAGGTTTCTGAGCTTTTCATTAATCTTCCTCTGGAATGTGGCTGGGCAGTATTCAAGCCAAAAGGCATTACACGGAACTGGAAGATTCCTCTTCTGGTATAAACCGCCATAAGCCACACCTAGCTATCCGCACCCAAATTTGGTTGAATTCATTAACAAAATAGAGTTTTGAGAACAACCAGGATTTTGAAATCACCTGACTAAGCATCTACTAGAGGGGAAGGGGATGTGGATCAAGAATAATGATATTATCATAATGCCCATAATCTAGCAGGGGCACAACTTAACATTGGCCTTTTGGACGAAAATTATGGGGAAGCAGTCAGTGAGATGGCTTTAAAAACCCAGCCCTTCACGAGCATGTCACATAACTATACCTCTGGGGCCTTGTCCTCTTATTCTTTATAAGGGTCCAGGGACAATCTATGTTGATCACACCCACTGTCAGGTGGAAGGCCAGATCATACTCAAATGGGAGGGAAGATAGTTGGCCTTTTCCAGATCAAAAAATGTTCTGGTACTGAGCCAAGATGTAAGAAAATCCATTAGCAGAGTTGTGCAGGATGGAGTTGATAAAATCATGTACTGCTCCCTCAGGTGAAAAGGGAATGATCAGTGGAAACTCACCAGATGCGTGCGAATTCACAAATGGCAAAAGATTGGGCTCCAGGGCGATATTAACCTGTTGCAGCCGCCACCACCCAACCTCAAGGGTAATGGGGAACAACAGATCTGGCACAGCATTGAACCAAATACAGAAAACTCCCATGAACCAAGAAGAACATGGGACGCCTCACCACATAGCACATCATTGAGACTGACAATACAGTCAATACCAAGGACCTGAAGTCAAGACCAGGACCAAGAACTTGGGAGACCTGAAAGCTCATAGAATTTTTGTCTTCTCATGTCTGAGAGATCCTCCATAGATGTCATTCAAGAGCCCAACCAGATCTCCACAGGTAACAGAAAATGCGCCCAGTCTTAATCATTATCTACCTTGCAAAACATAACCAGATAAGAAGAGGTATTACCAGGATACCCCCTGGGGTGCCATAGGAGAGAAAATTGTGGTTCCGGCCACATGAGCCATTTTCACCTCCAGCAATTGTCCAATAGTCAACATAGGCACCAACGGATTCACATATATTGACTCCCCTGGAGCAGGTGAATTGACAGCTAAAATACTTTTACTCAAGCACAGAACAGCAGGACGGGAGATGGAAAGGTGGCCGCAAGAACAGATAACACCCCCACACTTGCAATCCTTCCAAGATGGCCAGAACTGGGAGAGCAATGGGGGCACAACTCCTCCACATGCGGGATGAAAAGAAATTTCATTGCCATCTATATTAAGAATTACTCCATCAACGGTGATGAAACAAATTATGATTGGAAAAATGAGTTATTTTTTAGTGAAAAAACCAACGCAGCGCCCCACTCCCAGAGAAGGATGGAGAAGGACCCAAACTAGTGTAACTCCATAATGTCATAATACCTGTTTATAATAATAAGACTGGCCAAGAACTCTGGGTGAATGAACACCCAAAACCCCAGCCAGAATACTCATGTATAACCATCCATAATAACAGATGGGAAAGGCAGAAGGCAGCCCTAAGGGCTAGCCAGTAAATTACAAAAATCAAAAATCATCACCACTAAACATCTAGCAGAGATCTCAAACTCAAAAATAAGTTTGAATTTTTTTTAAAATATTTTAATTAAACCAAAATGGCGGAAAGGGAAAAATAGAGTGGCAATGGCACCTGTTGTGGACTGCAACCCTATATGTTTGCTGAAATGGAAACTGGGACTAAACATACTATTGTTGAGGATAACATATGACTCAATTACAGCGGATTGACCTTTTAGATTTGCCAATCCTGACTCAGGTCTAACCATCCCAATCAGATTAATATTAAAATTTCTGGCGAAAATACTAAATCCACTTTCAGAAATTCGACTATGGGCTCTGCTAGTTGGCAGGCTAACCAGTATGAAGACTGGTCAGCCCTTGCCATTTTACCTTAGGCATCGGGGCCAGCAGAGCCAGCTAACCCCTTGGCATGTCACCTGCACCATTTTGGGGATCCCCCAGCCTAAATTACAACCAACGAAATAAATATAAACTTATAACAAAAGGTAGATTAGAAAAAGGGAGATATTTATTGAAAGGGATGCGCCAGGTATTTATACTATTTACAAAAGGGATACTGCGCTCACCGCCAACCTATCAGCTCTTCCACTGGTTCTTCCAGCCAACCACTTCTCTTCTTCTTCTACCTTATTCTCTTCCCTGGCATCAACCCTCTTGTTACATCCTTCCCAATGTCCAAATTAGTTTTGGCTCATCCTTGGCCTTAAGTCGCCGTTGAGCCATATAAATGATTATTCTAAATAAATGTTGAATTTATATTTGACCTTCAAGTTGATAATGTGCCAGAAATAACTTTGGTCATTTTCTTGACTCAGAATATCTCAGCATCTCGCCAACATCTATTCTTATCTTATTAATAATAAATGAGGCACCAGAAACAACCTCAGCCACCTTGAACTCACAATTATCAGATCTACCAACATCGGATAACAGTACAGGCAGCAAATTCATAAATAGACAATTGAAGAGAATACATTGGCTTTCTGCCAGAAATCACACAATGGACATCAAATGGCTGTTGGCATCAACTGCTGATTATGCTGACTGATATCAATTGAATCATCCTCAGCTATTAGTCACCGGTGATCCTTCTACTAATTTGGGGTCACCGATTGGCCTCACTTGAACCTAATACCAAACTTGGCAGAATACTAATTTTGGCTCAACCCAAATTAGGGAGCAACTAACCAGCAATCATATCAAATCATACAAAATTCAGTCAATAAGTCATTCCGCCAGGATTGGCCATTTCATCCCAAATAACAATTAATCATTGGAGGATTCCATCTGGTTAAAATCCAACATCCACCACAATTATTCTTAAAGCATCAATGATGATTCCGCTGGCAGACATCATGTTGCACTCATGGCCAGCCCACATATGGACTGTACTATTTAGTAGGAAAGGGGTTCAGCGCGCCCATACTGGTGGGAACAGGCTCATTCACAATATCAAAGGAAGGGAAAATTTGATATATATTTTTGAGTTTGAGAATGATTAATCACCTCACCGTTGCTAGACACTAATTCAATGTTTCTGGTGGACCTCAAATCAATAGAGGTCACCTCTTGGGGACACAAGATACTTGCCTTCCTCTAGCAATGGCTCTACCCACTTTCGCCTCCTGGAACACCTTCTGAACTTTACCCACCAATTCTTTGGTGGTGAGCAGAGCTGGAAGTATAATTTGCAAGGGATACGAAATTACCACTTCTTTCTACCACATAAAATAAATCGCCTAGGGCAATTAAAGTGACAGCCGCCATCTTCTTTCTTTTTGGATAAAATGGAAATTTTTCCCAGTCTATCCACAGGTGTTGTTCCCAAGGCTTACATTATCCTTTGCAAGTTGAACTTGGGTCACACCCCCACTAAGAACCTGGGCAAGTGCAAATTGTTATGGGCCTCAGGTAACTTTATCACCAAGGTAGCAGCAACCTTCTGAGGGGGGCAAGGATCACCCAGATGCGCAGTGTGGTAGGTTCAGGAAGATATCAAGTTAATTTTAGACTGGCCTGACAGTTTAAGTGCCGAAGCACCCAAATGACAATCCTGAATGCCAGTGGCACTGCTGCTTGCATACAGTTATGAGACTGGGAAGGAACTTCACCACTAAGTGACCATGAGACAAAGTAATGTATAAGAACCTACAGACAGACCAGTTAAAAATGGCCAAAGGCCCGTGGGTTGTTGGAACATAGTTGGGAAGGTGGTTTAGATTTATACATAATAAAAACTGTAATTAAGTAGATGGATTTTTATTGAAAAGATAAACAAATCAACCAACCAAAAATTTCCACAGTGCGATGCAACTGATTAAAAAAGTGTTTGTTTCTAAGATGGCTTGTTAAATCATGTAATTGGGGCCCTCAAATTTTGACCTAACATGGAAAATTTTTGATGGAGTGGTAAAATAATTTTATACTGAACAGACATTGAAGAAATTGGCAGCAGACCAAGTCACAAATGGTTTGACTGAGAACGCCTGATATGAGGCTTTTATGAATTTATATAAGTTAGCATAATGTCATCTAGCCCGATGGACAACAGGAATCCCCCAGGGCAGCCCCACATAGAGGCAGTCTCAACAGGTCGGAAATAAGTTTGGGATGGCCAACCTGCCCACGCCCAGTCGCTGGGGCGTTTGTTTAACCAAATGGGTACCATTGATCGCCAATTTCAATTTTTAAAATGGGGGTTTCAAACTATCAGCAACAGCCCTGACATAGGTACATACCCATCAGGCCTTGTAACTAATGATTTTAAATGAAGTTTGGAGTCGGCAACCTTACTGCTCAAAGGCTCAAAGCTATCAGCAATTTTGACTGAGGATTCATTATTTATCCCCTTTCAACTATGAGTTACACATCCATTGGGCGTAGTTGAGGAGCTTTTCTTTCTCGTAACAATCACTTTAGTTACTATGATTTGATTTGAACAGCAAATTTGGATAATCACACACAGGAAAGATGGGCGACTTTAATAACAAAAATAATACATGGGCGAGCGTCGCGGCAAGCGGTGCACTTAATGGTGCAACTAAGGGCAAGAAACGCCCTGGAGGGGACCAGGAACCCAAGCCATAAAAAATTGCAAACTCAGACACCATCTGGGTTTATGTTATTTACTGTAAAGCATGCGCAATACATGTACATTCAATTCAACCAACCTTTGTCAAAGGTGGAACATGGGATCAGACTCTTCCTTGGGGATGAGTCACCGACTCTGTGGGAGAAATCATGTGAGGCACAGCCCTCACTTTTCCCTCACGCGGTGTATGTAGCCACCAACAACATGGGCTGCAGCTGGATCAATATTGGTTTTGAAACAGCCAATGAAGCCAATGCCACAGCAAAAGTCTGTGTGGAAATTGCCCTCTCTGAGGGCAAAAAAATTGTGTGCACTGCGCGCACCAGATGGAACAAACGAAAACTTTGTAATCTCTTTTGACTTGCTCCTAACCAACCTTCCTCATAAGGTAATCAAGGAGGAGCTCCACAAAGGTCTTGTGGCCTACGGAGAAATCCAACAACTCAAATTACAGCAATTTTGCTTAATGCCCGACCTGTGCACAGGCAAAGCTATTGCTGTAATCAACCCCTTCCAGAAGTGGAAGAGGATTTATCCAGAATTCCCCACGCAGCAGAATTTCACTTTGCAGATGGGGGCCAGTCAGCTGCATTCTAAGTTACATTGGAACGCGCACCACCCATTTACAACCACTGTGGCTCACTGGGCCACAAGGAACATGCATGCCCTGTAAAAGAGGTCTTAATGGAAAATGATTTTTGTGAAGAAGCTATGGATGAAGATAATGAAAAATTCGCCAAAATGACTGATGGCCACCACCCATTCCGCTGGGGTGAAGATGGACTATACTCCATCGTGGACCCAGTTACAAGTAAACAGCGTAAAAAAGCACAAAAAGCCCACAAGAGAGCAGCGGCTGAAGCGGCAGCACACGCAGAATCTGCCATTGACCACGGACAAATTCAGGAGGATATTTTGGAAATTCACCAAACCAACCAATCAGAACAATATGATCAGGTCGAAAATTATCACAGTAACCTGACCAAGTCACAAAGTGACATCAGTCATGCACATACTGAGGAACAATGCAACCGCAATTTGAGCAAAAATGCGATGTACAATTCACCAAAGTCAAACCTCAAAAATATAGAATCCAATCAACAATCCGCATCAAATCAACACAAGACCTGTGTGGGAAAGGTTGATGCAGATGCAAAAAACTTCAATTCCCTTTTATCATTGGGTCAGATCAAGGGAACCAACAATGGCAGTGAAAGAGTTGGAGTACAGACGCGGAGCATGGCCAAAAGGACTGCGGTGGGATAGGACCAGAGGGTCCTCCCAACCGCTCCTGAGGCGCCGTGGGCACCTCAGTGTCAATAGGGACGTCAAACATTGCGGGAACCAGGGCTCATACATCCCAAGCCAAAAGCTGACATTCCTGAGAAAACCTCTTGTAGACATCTTGGCCATCCAAGAAACCCACTGCCTACAAAGGGAAGAAGAATCCTGATCAACCAGGGACGCACCATCACAATCAGTATGGACGTCTCATTGTGGGGTGATAGTCCAAAACAACAAAAAATTTAAAATTACAAATTTGTCATCACACTTACATGGTTGAGTCCTGGTAGCAACAATCACATGCCAAGAGGAAATAATTATGATATCATGTGTCTATGCACCGTGCACTGCAACTGAGAGAAAACAATTTTTGAAAACATTCCTACTATTACCCTCCCACCAGATACCATTATGTTAGGCGATTTCAACTGCTGGGATAACCCCAATATGGATTGATGGCCTAATCCCAGGGGATACCAACTGGGCACATTAAATATTGCACAATGAAGGCATCTCTTGGCTTACAGGATGCTCTTTCCCCCAATTCACCAATCCCTCCCCACATGACAAGACTAACATATGCGAGGGACTGCTCATATTGATGAGTCATTTTGACCAATCCTCATCCCACATTCCCACCACTCAAGAATTTTTAAAATTTACAACAAAAAAGATCAATTTTTCTGATCACCAATTAGTTATGGTGCAGTTAGCGCCAACCCAATCCCACACACAGGTGTTGCCTTGGAGAAAGCTTCACCCAGAAAATATAAAATTGCCCAAGATATCCAACTGAGTCAAAAACAAGGCTACGAACCCAAAATTCACAGCCCCATTCACTTAGATCCAATTGGAACATGAGAAAATTTCAAAAAGGATTTAATCAACAAAACCAGACATATTGCATCATGTAAATACACCACAGACATGGCCACAATCAAGAGCACCTTGATGGAACTAGACCACCTGGAGATAAATACTCTGAGATCTGTCTATAGCCCCAACTGGGGACGCAAATGGGCAGAAATATCTGCCTGACTTAACAATCTCATCTTTGAACACCTACACAGAATCAAAGTATCAAACAAAGGTAAGTTCATAAAGGAAGGCGAAACCTGTTCAACATACTTTTTCCACCAATTCCACTCCTGCAGAAACCAGCCCGCATGCACACAGGTCTGCAAGACCAACGGCACCGTGGCAACTGACCCTGAGGAGGTCAAGGCGGAAGTACACCGTTATTATACCGAATTATATCGCAAAATGCCAACAGATTCACAAAAAATTAAAGAATTTAAACAAACTGTTGAGATACAAAGTACACCACCAAATTAAAACATACTATCCCTAATTACACGGGAGGAGCTTTGGGAGACAATTCGCGGTGCACCATGTAGGAAATGCCCAGGGCCTGATGGGATACCCTATGAATTTTACAAAAAATAAATTTCAACAAATCGCCCCCCTCCTATTGGCGTCTATGAACTAGTGCTTATTGGAAACACGCCTATTACCAGGAGGCCATGAATCCTACATTATAACCTTGTATAAAAAGGGTGACAAGTTGGATCTGGCCAATTGGCGCCCATTTGCACTCTCCAACACTGACACAAAAATTCTAACAAAAATTTTAGCAGCTAGATTAGGCGCAATTACATCTGATGTCCTATCACCCAACCAGTTTGGTTTTATACCAGGGCGTTCAATATGGAACAACATTCACCCTGTTGCAAATATTTGCCAATCCAAAGCAACTGGTGCCCTGGTCTTCTTGGATCAGGAAAAGGCATATGACCGTGTTAGCTGGCCATACCTAAAAGAATGTCTACATACCTTCAAACTCCCACCAAGATTCATAAAATGGGCGATGCTCCTAACAGAATCTGCAACCATAGCTGTATGCGGCCCTGGATTCCTAACAAACAAGATTAAACCACACAGAGGGCTCAAACAAGGGGAACCCTCAGCCCACTGCTATACAATTTCAGCTTTAACCCATTCCTCCGAGTAACTGACTCACGTCTCATGGGGATAACCGCACAAGGACAACCAACAGTCAAGATACTGGCCTTTGCAGATGACTGCGTAGCAGGTATAGCAAACAATGAAGATGCCCAACAGCTGGAACACACTCTAGAGGAATACTCCATTGTGAGCAATGCATCGCTCAACAAAAGGAAGACAGAAATCATCCTCTTAGGCAAATACACAAACAATTGGGCCACAACATCAGAACCTCACACCAACACTAGAAAAAAAAACCCAATTATTTTACCCCTTGCAACACCTCCCACCACCACTCCTGACTGACACCTTGGAATCTGGCTAGAATCAGGGGGATATGCTAATGAGACAATGGAAAGTAACCTGTTACAACGGGTATCCAAACGCGTAGCCTCCCTCAAGGGGAGAACCCCAGGACTAACAGGACGAGTTACAGTTGCTAACTCGCTCATTCTCCCAATACTGTGGTACCAGGTCCATGCGATAGCCTTCTCACCTACCTTTATAACCTCAATTCGCGCGCTTATCCAGGGCTGGATGTGGCCTGGCTCTCACCCTCCTATACGGATGGAAACACTATTTGGTCCACGTTCAAGCGGAGGCATGGGACTAATATATTTTTGAGAGCCATGCCAATCACATCCTAGGTACCTGGATAAAGGAAATCCTTGCTCCAGACCTCCTGCAACAACATTGGTCCAAAGCAGCAAGGACTAACTTTGCACAGGCGCTCAAATTAACCAACCCACATAGTCCACCCAAACTACTTTCATACCTTGCCAAGCACCCTACTGCAACAGGTCCGCATGGAACCTCCCCTCATTTCAAACATATCCTCAGAACTATCCGCCGTATGGGATGGACCATAGAGAACATGGGTACTATACAGGGAAGGGGACGACCCAGCCCCCAATTCAAATTAATAAACCCAGAAAACCACCCCCAGAGGGATATGCTCGCAACAACCCCAAGCATAGCTAGGATAGAATACCTAGATATGCTAGCATTCCCTATGATCTAACCATACAGAAAGCAATGTGGAAAATGACACACCACCCACTCCTACAGCCAAGGATAAGAGCAAACGCCTGGCGCTGTCTGAGAAGGACCTATAGGACGGCGGACCACTCCAACTCCCTCCACAAAACATGTGCAGTATGTGGAGGGGAGGGATCCCTACATTATCGCCTAGAAACATGCCCCCCAACCAAAGCTATATGGCAGGAAGTCGCACGCCTGCTCAAGATTCAAAACAAACAGGAATTCTCGATATCAAAAAGTATCTTTGTGCTCCATATCAAGTCACCAATCCCATCTACCCTCCGCTTCCTAATAATACCCATTGTAATGTGGACAATCCACACAATCGCATTAAATGCATTCAAGGGCACGGTCCCAACCATTCAGGGGATTATTAACAGATTCCATGTCCACTTACTAGAGCACTTCCAAGCCTGGCTCTATGGATATATGAGACCAAGACAAAAAGCGCTCATAGAATCATGGTTCCCACTCTGGTTCCTCCACACAGACCCTTTCCTTCACACCTGCTCCATAGCAAGGGAAACCCCCTCGGAGTAGTGCACCAACCCCCCATACCTGGCAGTCCCGCTGGCAACAGGGGTAAGTTGAGTACCCTGGGGTGCCCAATTTTATATTTGTTAGTTATTCTCTTAGTTTCACATATATTTGGTAATGTCTGTCCCCTGGTCAGCTTACCTCGGTTAAATAAAAATACACACCCATTGGCTTTATTCCAGTAGATTTTGAACATTTTAACAACAATTTTGAGGGGTCAGTGCTATCAACTCAACAAAGTCCATCCAGCTTTTGGGGATTACAGTTATTGATGATTTCTGCACAAATTTCCTTTATTTAGCAAACTAACTCAGTGGAGGCAAGCGTGGGAACTGGGGAGGAATCTTCAGAGGGAGAGCTGTTACCCAGCACTTGTCTACCACATGGGCGAGGTCGCTCTGTGTGATGAGGGGTACAGCCTCCTCTTCAGACCCTTTTTAACAGGAAATGGGAAAATAGCCAGGTTCATGCAGAGGGGACGTTCCCCTGGACTTACATTACCCTTTCCTTTTGTTAAAGGGGGGCCCAACACCAGGAATCTGTGTGAGAGCCATATTTCTGTGGGGTTTAGGTAATCTAATTGCCATTAAAGATGCAATTTTTGGGGAGGACAATGAGCTTCTGGATTTGAGGCATGAAAAGCCTTGACCAAATCGTAGCAGTTCACACAATCTAAAGCCCCGACCCAACTGTTCTCATAGGCCAAGTAGCTTTTACAAGAAATAAGATATTGAACCAATAGACACAATTTGCAGGAAGCCAAGATGCCCTCCACTTCAGCCTCCTCCGCATCCTCGATCACAATAGGCTCTGAATCTGAGGGAATTTCCCCTTGAATGGAAATAACTGAGATACATGGAAACTATTGTGTTGCTTCCAGTGGGGTGGCAAATTTTAACCGGAAAGCACCATTCCCTGAATCTTCCTTCACCAAGTTGGGACCCAAGCGTTTACTTGCAAACTTATGTGAGGGCACCTGCATCCATAAATGGCGCATATCAAACATGACACATGAACTGACCTTAATGTCATGAGTGGGAACCGTTTATGATCTGCAAACCGTTTATAGTCACTTATGGCCTTAGTGAGATGCTACGGAACTAAGAGCTGGATTGTCTGGACATGATTGGCATGATTGGCAGCAGCCGTTACTTCTGGGCGAAGACACAGAACAATTGAAAATGAGGGGTTGTACCCCAAAGTCACTTCATATGGAGAGAATCCAGTGGAGGCATGCGTTCTATTATTATATGCAAACTGAGCGAGGTGGAGGTCTTCAGCCCAGGCATCCTGAGAAGCAGCTGCATAACAGCGCAGATACCTCTCAAGTATCTGATTTACCCATTCAGTTTGGCCATCGGATTGGGGGGATGGTACGCGGTGAAATGGCAGGGCGTAATCTTTAAAATCGCCAAAAGCTCAATCCAGAATCGTGCTGTAAATTGAGGCCCCAGTCACTAAAAATCACTTGTGAGAAGCCAAACATTGAAAATACATGGCACATGAAAAGTCAAGCCATATCCTTAGAAGTGATAGCAGAGGAACACATGATAAAGAGGGAAGTTTTGTGAAATGGTCAACCACTACCATCACCGCAGTAAACCCATTGGAACTGGGAAGTTCAACAATAAAGTCTATGGACACGGGTGGCCATGGACCCTCTGCTTGTTGTAAGGAATGAAGAAGACCATTACTATCCGAGCAATCTGACTTTGCATGAGCATAAGTGACGCAATCTGAAATCCATGCCAGTACATCTTTTGAAAAACCTGCCCATTTGTAGGTACTCTTGATCAAAATTAAGGCACTTTTATGTTCCCAGGGTGTCCAACTGCAGGAGGATCATGGTGAGCCTGAATTGCTTTGGCTCAGAGAAGGGGAACGATCTAAACCCTCGACCAAAATTGAATGAGATCCTCACCCAGGGTATACAAGGAATTTATAGACGCAGGAGGGGACAACCGCTCCAAAAGGTCCACCCCTTTGGCACAGGCTATCTGGGCTGCCAAAACTCTGGAGATTAGGGGTGCATCAGGAGCTAAGTCCACTGTCAAAACCCTGGAAGGGATGATGGATAAGATTTGGGTGGGAGGGATAATGGCAACCAGATCCACCTCTCTTGGATCTACAGGGAAGTGTGCGAGGTTACAACTTAAGAAGTCAGGAAAAACATTCAAAGCTCCTTTCTCAAACTCATATTTGAAGTTAAAGCTACACAAATACTGGTAAGTTTAAGCTTGCCTGTGTGCCAACTTCTGTGGTATGCGGAAGTAGAGAAGGGCTTGATCCATTTGCACTGCTAACTCACGTTGAGCGCCCTGCAAAAGATAGCGCCAATGGGTCAGAGCCCATGCCACAGCTGCCAATTCTTTATCATCGATGGCCCATAACGCTCCATAGGAGAGAACTTGCAGGTAAGTAGGTGATGGGGTGCTCTAATTCCTCATGCTCCTGAAGCAATACAGCCTCCACTGCAACAGATGACGCATCACAAGCTACAACATAAGTCTTGGAGGGGTCTGCGTGTTTCAGAAAAGGGGAGACAAAAACACCTTTTTAATTGACTCAAACGCCTGCTGGCACTCAGGCGTCCAATGAAAGGTGACATTCTTACCCGTGAGTGGATGAAGTGGAGCGGCAAACTGGGATAAGGCATGGGATAAATTTATTTAAAAAAATTATATAGTGCCCAAGAAGCTTCTTAAATGTTTTTAATTCGTTGGAGGGGCCACTTGCGGATGGCACCCAACTTGTTAAGGGAATGGAGTACCCATCCTTTAAGATGAGATTGCCTAAAAATGTGACTATCTCTCAATAAAACTCGCATTTTGAAGGCTTAAAAAATAGCTCGCCTTATGTAAGGCTGCCATAACAGCTTCTGAGTCTTCAGTATGTTGTTCAGGAGTTGGGGAGTGTACCAAGATATCATTAATATAAGCTACCAAGCAGGTAAACTGGATATCACTCAGAACACTATCAATCATTCTTTTGAATGTGGCCAGTGCATTCTTTAACCCAAATGTCTTTACCTGAATTTGATAAAAGCCTCTTTTGTTTAAAAAAGCAGTAAGCCATTACTGAACTTCCATCACTCAAATTTTATCAAAGGCATTAGAAAATCAAGTTTAGAGAACACACGTGACTTAACAATCGCTTGACCAATAGTCTGCTCCAGCAGCAAAGGGTAGGGATCATGAACTGTGATTTTATTTAGGTGATCATAATTTATGCAGGGACTAAGGGAACCATTGGCCTTCTTGGCAAAAACGATGGGGGAAGAAACTGGTGATGTCTCTTTGAATAATTACTCTTTCTTAAGCATGTCATCCAACCAGGAATTGAGGGAAGCCTCCTCCTCCACTGTATGCTGGTACAAAGGGCAGTTAATATTAACCACCTGCACACGTTCTAAACCTAAATCAAATTTGGTATGAGGGGAGAGATGGTCCACCTTCTTGGAATCAAAGATACTTGAAATCCCATCAATGCCTCAGGTAATATGATGGGAGACCTGCAGGGGAAACAAGGGAAGTGATTGAACTGTGTCCTTGAGTTTTTGTAAGCGTATCCACTAAAGGAAACTAGCCTTCCGTCTGAGCAATAATAAATGAAAACATATTAGACTCAAGGTGAATTCCAACATGCTGTCAATGCCATCAACCCACCACTAAGATTACCGGAAACACCAAGTTTGGCATTGTGGAGAACCAATCACAAAGTGGGACCACCTAGTGCTAAAAAAGAGAACCAATCACAAAAGCTAAACTGGTGAACAGGGAAAGGTACTGGGCATTGAATAAGGTATAAGGGCTAAGATGCCAATAAAGAGATCATCACTGTAGGACCCAAGTCCAGGTCAAGTTCCAACTGGTGGGCTAGCTCTGAACACATAAAATTACCTGTGCTCCAGTGTCCACCAAGGCCTTAAAGGACATGTGGTGAGCTCTGAGACTAATCTTCATGGGCAAAAAATAGGCGAAATTCTCTTTATTGGCAGCTATAGTTGAGTCTGTAGTTAAGGAAGAGATTGTACTGAGTATAAGGGATTCCACAAGGTTTGTGTCAGGAGTAGATACTTTATAAGTTGGAATGACAGAATATACCAACATGGGCACATGGGCCATGGAAACTATTGAATTTGTGTCAGTCAATAATTTAAAGTTAGGATTTGACACTGAGACCACCTCAGCGGCACCTAGCATCAACATCCCATTTTGGAGGGTGGTCTTAGGAAATTCTGTAGATACTAGGCTACTGTGGCCATAGTAGAACTTCTTCACAACCTTATAAGCTGAGAGAAAAGGGATTGCTACGCTCATCTCAATGAGAAAGGCGGAAATGGCTAAGAATAATGGTTTGTTGATTATGTCAGGAAGACAGCAAATTAGTTTCAACCAGGCTGCCAGTTTAAGTGCTGAAGCACTAAAATGACAAGCCTGAATACCAGTGGCACTGCTGCTTGCATGACCGTTATGAAACTGGGAAGGAACTTTGCCACTAAGCGCCCATGAGCTATAGTCATGTATAACAACATACAAACAAACCAGTTAAACATGGCCAAAGGCCCGTGGTTTGTTGAAATATAGTCAGGAAGGGTGGTTTAGATTTAAACACTATAGAAACTGGGATTGGGTAGAGGGTTTTATTTTTAAGTTAAATAAAGAAATCGACCAACAATTTCCCCAGTGCAATGTGATTGCTTAATTAGTGCTTGATTTGGGATGGCTTGTCAAAGCATGGGATGGGGCCCTCAAATTTAGACCTAACCTGGATAATTTCTGAGGGAAGGAGAAAATGATTTTAAACTGAACTGACATTGAAGGAATCAGCGGCATAATGAGTCACTATCGGCTCAAATGTGAATGCTTGATCTGAGGCTTTACTGCACTTACAGCAGTTAGTGTGACGGCATCTGGACTGACGGGCAACGTTTCCCCCCAGGTTCAGCCCACTTAGGGGCTGTCCCAGTGGTTCAGAAATGATTTCAGGATGGCCAACCCGCCCATGACCGGTCGCTGGGGCGCTTGTTCAGCTAAATGGGTACCATCAATTGCCAATCCCAATTTTTGAAATGGGGGTTTCAAACTATGGCAACGGTCTCTGATGGAGGTACATACCCATTGGGCCTTGTCCCTGACGATTTTGAAGGGCGTTTAGAGTCAGCAACTGTACTGCTTAATGGCTCAATGCCATCAGTGATTTTAACCAAGAATTCATTACTTATCCCCATTTGACTATGAGTTGTGCGCCTGTCAGGCAATATTCAGTTGATTTTGGACATTTTGATTTCAATTTAGAGGTTTCGGCGCTATAAGATTTACAAAGTCCATCCAGCTCATGGGGATGATAGTTACCGATGATTTCTGTACAGATTCCTTGATACTTTAACTAATTCTGTGGATGCAAGCGTGGGATTTGAAGAAGGAATCTTCAGAGGGAGAGCTGTTACCCACACTTGTCTACCACATGGGCGAGGTCACCCTGTGTGATGAGGTGTACAGACACCCTTTTTGGACCCTTTTTTATTAGGAAATGGAAAATCGACTGGTCCACGCGGAGGATATGTTCCCCTGGACTTACAGTAGGCCTCCACTAAGTTATAGTAATTTGCGTAATCACAGGAACTCACCAGCTGTTCTCATAGGAAGGTCATTTCTTCCTGGTCATCAAATATTGCGTCAAGCAACATAATTTCTGTAATGCCATAAAACCTCCACCTCCACTTCCTCTAACTTTCGATCACCACAGGCTATAGGTCATCAGGTGCTTGCCACTGAAATTGGGGACAGATGAGAAGCATGGAAGACTGGGTGTTACTTCCAATGAATGGGGAGAGCCAACTGGAAGCCTCCATTATTGAGATGCTCCTCCATCATGTGAGGACTAGAATGCTTGCTTGCAAACTTACACTTGGATTGATTAAATGCAAGTGTCACAAATCCAGCATCACCTGCGACCCCACCATAATCTCATGGGTTGGAAGCCATTTGAAACCTGAAAACAATTGTAATCACATATTGCCTTCGTTAGGTACTACTGAACCAGATATTGGGCACTCTGGATCCACTGCATCTGCTCTTCAGCAGTGGAGACTGGGACGAGGACATGGACCAACATGGAATGAGGGGTTGTATCCTAGGGTAGCTCACAATGGTATATTTATTGACAAATGAGCGGCGTTGTTGTATTTAAACTGTGCCATGGGAAGATTGGCCGCCCAAGTATCCTGCGCAGCAGAAGCATAACAGTGATGTACTGTTCAAGTATCTGTATAACCCTTTACATCTGCCAATCTGACTGGGGATGATAAACTGTAGACCGGAATGAAGGATCTTCAAAATATCCAGAATGTTAGTCCAAAACTTAGTCAAAGACTGCGGCCTCAATCACTTGTCACCTCCTGGCGTTGCTGAATATCATTAAATCATGGTGGACAAAAATATATTCCATTTCCTTAGAGGTAAGTGCTTACATACATGGAATAAAGAGGTAGAATCTTGTAAAGCGGGGTACTGTCACCATAATCACAGTGAACCCATTGGACTGGGGTAGCTCATTAATGAAGTAGATGGATGACATAGTCCACAGACCCTGTTCCTGCTGCATGTGATACAGGAGTCCATTACACCTCAATCAATCTGACAGTGCGCTTACACATCACGTAATTGGAGATCAATGCTGGAACATCCTTGGAGATGCCGGCCAGTTAAATGTTCATTTTATCAAATTGAGGCACTCCTTGTGCCCAGGGTGGCCCACGGCTGGGTTATCATGGTGAGTGCGAATGATTTCATCCCTGGAGTTGGGGAAGCACCCAATCCAGTCACATTAAATAAGATTACCCTCCATCTCTGAGTAATGGGTACGCTTGTGGTTTGGGGCACCCAACTGGCAAATAGATCAACTCTTCTACACAGGAGGTTTGACCACCAGCACCCAAGATACCAATGGCACCTCCAGCACCTAGTTTGTCCTCAAAATTGTGGGAGGAAGAATTGTGATAATCTGGGTGGAGGAGATCACCATTGTAAACTCTTGCATCTTTTAATCTGTCAGAATCAGGGAAGGGTTCAGCTCAGAAGATCAGGGAGAATATAAAAAGCGCCTTTTACAAACTCATACTCAAAGTTAAAACTGCACAAGTCATGGAACGCCTTAGCTTGCCAGTGTGCCAACTTCTTGGTTTAATGAAGTATATCAGAGCCAAGCTGCTCTGTATCTAATATAACCTCATGTGACGCCCACTGCAGAAGGTACCGCCAGTGATCAGCGACCATGCTACCATGGCCAACTCTTTATTTAAAATGTACCAAGTCTTCTCTGATGCAGTTAATCTGTGCAAATAGTTGTGACCATATGTTCCACCCATCATGCTCTTGAAGCAGCATCGCTCCCATGGCAGATGATGAGGCGTTGCATGCTACAATAAAAAGGCTTAAGTGGATCAGCCCAGCAAAGAATAGGTGATTCCCTGAAATAAATTATTGATGGCATCAGACGGCCCTTGGCACTCCTCCATCCATTGGAATGGAACACTTTTCCCCATCAAGGGATGCAGCAGAGTGGCCAGCTGTGAGAGGGCGGAATCTTTTTCAAAAACATGATGGTACCCAAGAAACTCAGCAATTGCCATTGTGTCGGTGGGCCACGTGAGGATTGTCTCGAACTTACTGGGTGAGATTATGTATCTGTCCTTCAAAATCAAGTTACCTAGGAAGGTAATCTCTTCTCTGATGAATTTGCACTTGGAAGGTTTTACATAGGGGTTGGCCTTGCGCAATGCTGCCAGAACTGCCTTCTGGTCCTTCTCATTCTGCTCAGGAGTGAATGAATTTGCAAGGATAACATCATTATACGCCATTGCACAGGTGAACAAAAGGACCTAAAATTGTCATCAATCATCTGCTGGAGCATGACTGGGGCATATATAAGGCAAAAATCCATCGCGTGGAACTGTAAGATTCATCTTCTTGTATGAACCTCCATAAGCCACTCCTGGCCCTTAGCCACACAAACAGGTTGAATGCATTCACGAGATCACTTTTTAAGAACAACTTTAATTTTTGCAATCACCTTGTTAATCATCTTCTTGAGGGGAAGGGTATAAAATTGTGAACTGTGATTTTCTTTTAATGCTTTAATCCACACAGTAGCACAACGTACCATCGGCCTTTTATGTAAAAACTAGTAGAAGCAGTCAGCGAGGTGGCCTTAAAAACCCAGCCCTTTAAGAGCATGCCACATAATCATACCTCTAGGGTCTTGTCCTCTTGTTCTGTATAAGGGTACAGGGACAATTGATGTTAATCACACTCACTGTCAGGTGGAAGGCTAGATCATTCTCAGAATGTGAGGAAAGAAAGTTGGCCTTTTCCAGATAACGATGCAATGGTACTAAGGCAAGATTGGAGGAAAATCTACCAGCAGCGCTGTGGAGATGGAGTCGATGCAGTTGAGCTTACTGCTCCCACTGGAGCAAAGTGATTATTCAGCAGAAATTCGCCATGTGCATGTGAATTCACACATGACAAAACGTTGGGCTCTATGCAATATTAACCTGTTGCCACCGCCACCACTCAACCCCAAGGTAATGGAGAACAACAGATCTGGGCCAGCAGTGAACCAATCATAGAAACAATACCCATATACCATGAACAGCACAGGATGCCTCACCGCATAGCTTAGATCAAGCTTGAAGATGCACTCAATATTGAGGACCTGAGTCAAGATCCAGGTTCAGATCCTGGGAGACCTGCAAGCTCATAAGATTTCCATCCACTCCTGTGTCCAGGAGAGCCTCCACGGATGCCATGTAAGAGCTAAACCGGATTTCTATAGTTAACAGAAAATACGCCCAGGCTTAAGTATCAGCGACCTTGCAGGACATATCTAGGGGGAGAGGTATTCACCAGACTATCCCCTAGAGCACCTTCAGGGGATGAAAAAATGGTTCCGGCCACATGAGCCACATCCACCTCTAGCAGTTGTTCAGTAGTCAACAAAGGCATCAAAGGTACATATATTGGCTCTCCCAAAGCAGGAAAATCAACCGCTTGGATACTTTCATATGAGCGCAGAACAGTTGGACATGGAGATGGGAAGGTGGCCGCAGGGACAAATAACACCCCCACACTTGCAATACCTCCAAGCTGGCCAGAGCTGAGAGAATAATGGGGACACAACCCCCCACATGCGGGATGGAAAGAAACCTCATTGCCATCTGGATTAAAATATGCCCTAAAGATGATGGAAACTTAATTATTGAAAAAAATGGTTTATAAAATATGACACAAAACCAACGAAGCACCCCAATTCCTGATCTGGGTGGATAAGGACCCAGACTGGCGTCGCTCCTTTATTTCATGAAACGTGGTGATAATAAGACTGTCCTAGTACTCTTGGTGAATAAACACCCAAAGCCCCAGCCAGAATACCTCAGGTATAGCCATCCATATTGATAGATGGGAAAGGCAGAAGGCAGCCTCAAAGGCTATCCAGGGATTTCCATAAATTGAAATTTATCGCCATTAAACATCTAACAGAGCTCTCAAACTCACAAATAAATTTGGATTGTTTTTAAATTTTTATTTAAACCAAAATGGCAGAAAGGGGAAGATGGGTCGACAGTTATACCTGTTGGGAACCACTGCCCTACATATTTGCTAAATGGGGAACCAGGACTAAGTGCACTACTGTCAATAAGAACTCGTGATTTGATTATGGTGGACCAACCTTTTTAAATAATTGCTGATCCTGACTCAGGTTTGACCCACCCATATTATATCAGATTCGCTGGAGATAATACTTATTCCACCATGATCACACTTGGAGTAACAGTACAACTCCTCCAGTGAGAAGCAGGTTGCGCCCATTGCCAGCTTACATATGGCCTGTCCCATTAAGAAGGAAAGGGGTTCAGCGCGCATGTACATGTTGAGAACTGGAACAATAATAATACTAAAGTCAGGGAAGAGTTTATTAAAAAATGAGCTTGAGAATGAATCATTCAATTCACCATTTCCATACACCAATTCATTATTCAGGCATGATATGAACTGACAGGAAACCTCTTGGGGACATGCGCTACTTGCATTCCGCTGGTGATGGCTTCTACCCACTGCTGACTCCTGACGTATACATTTGAAGTTTACCCACCAACACTTTGGTGGTGAGCAGAGGTGGAAGTGGCAATATTTTTAGGAGATACGCCATGACCCACCTCCATCTACCACATGAGCTAAATCTCCCAGGTCAGCGAGAGGGATGGCTGCCAGCTTCTATCCTTTTTTTGTCCAGAATGGGTGTTTCTCCCAATCTAGCTGCTGGGGTTGTTCCCAAGGCTTACATCTACTATCACACTTCAAAATTCAGGTTCAAATCTGGTCATGCCAGAAATCAATATTTTTGTGCTAAGAGGGTAATAACATGTAGTGTCATGCACCATGCCTTGATACAGACAAGCAAATCAGTGAAGTAGTATCATGTATTACCAGCCTATCAGATCATATTCATAAAGGTTTTACTCCCAGTACTTGGGGTTTCCTTTCCATTATAAGATATCTTACTCCCTATCCCAAATGGTGTGATTATCTGCCCCAAAGCACTCAACTCAAATAAACAAATTAAAATATTTTAATATATAAAGTTATCAAAAAATAAACTATATTAAGATTTCCTCCTTAATTAAATACATTTAGCTCACATGTTTTTATAAAAAGGGTTGCGCTGTCTGGTCCTTGCTCTTTTTTTCTACTAATCAATTTTTCCTTGTTGAAAGCCTGACGTGGTTAACACACGCTGGTGCTTTTGTAAAGGATTTCAACAATTTAGCAGGCCTAGGTTTCGGAACTCTTAAACTTTTTTGAAAATTTAATGGGTAAAAACTAGCCACAAGAAAGATTATATATACTAAATGTATCAATAGTCAAAATGAGGAAACTTTTCTCTTTCGTTGCAATCATTTTTGCAACTTATTCAATTCGAGTCTGAATTTAGTTTGATAATCTCACAGAGGAGATTAGTCTGCGCCCATGTCAGGGAGCAGTTGGCGAGTAAGGTAAAAGGCACAGGTGGTAGGTCCACGACTTCCAACATTTGCAAATGCCCCGGAGAAACTGGCGGATTAGATAAAAATAAAAAACCAGCAGTTACTATTTCCCCAGAAATCCTTGCTTGGCAGGCACGATGTAACCAGTACATCAACACGCCGCATCTCAACCACTCTTGTCGGTGGAATATGGAGTCTGGGTATTCCTGGACATTTAACAAACAGCGTTGTGGGAAAAATTTTGTGGGGATGTGCACACCCATTTCTTAACCGCGGTGTACGTTGCACCTCACTCCATGTCATGCAGTTGGCTGGATCTCAGTTTTGAAACAAGGAGGCAGCAGACAAACCTGCTATGGTGCGTGTAGTGATCAACCTCCCCCAAAGGGCAGTGGGTCATTGAAACCAAGCGCACCAGATGGACAAAATCCAACCAAATTTCCTCACGTTTGACTTTTTGCCCACTACAGTCAAGCGTGCCATTCTGGAGCAGCAACTGAAAGCTGGTCTCACCATATATGGCGAAATACAATCCTTCAAGATGCAATGCTTTATGCTGATGCACACCTGTGCACTGGCAAAGCCATTGCAGTTCTGAACCCAACTGAGGAGATTGTAAAAGACCTAACCCAGATCCCGCACTCCACTTTTATTAATATTGAAGGGCGTACCCACCCACCCTTTCTGGGTAACCGTAGACAGTGCACCCCCCATCTGCACCCACTGTGATGTGTTCAGCCATAAGGCACACGCATGCCCCACCAAGGAGGGCATCACATTCCAAGACCACCCCTCGGCGGCCATGACCAATGGGGAGGCTCACTATGAACCAACCACCAGTACCAAAGAGGCCTTCCCGTAGGGAGCACAAGGCTGCTACTTACAAGTAAAGCCCGTCTCCCCTCAAGAGCGAAAGAAGGCCAAACAGGCCTGCAGGGCCGCGGCTTAGGAAGCATCCAAGGTCGCCTCCACTATCCCACACTCCCAACGCCAGGAGGACATTGAAACCTTCATGGCGGAAGCAACTTGGGAATCCCTCAACCAATCAGTTTAGGATGCCCAAGCTGATTGGGCCACCCAATCTGAGGATCCAATGGGTGACTTGATCTCACCCAACCTTTGCAACCAAGCCCCAATTGGAATCAATTTGGTCTCCAACCTGCCTGAAAATTTTTTTGACCTGAACGTTGGTGCACTGAACTCATCTGCACCACAAAAAATTCATTTGACAGCGGGGAAACCAAAAGCGAAGGAAAAAGCCAACGTGAACCTATCTGCTAAAATTAACAAATCTTATGATAGCGTTGCTGCAAACACCTGCGCCACCGTGAAGGCCTGTGGTGATCCAGAGGAGGCTGGTTGGCCTGGGTGCCCACCCCCTCACACCTAAGGTGCAATGGGGGAAGTTTTCATTTTAGGGACATTGAATATTGCCAGACTCAAGGATTACCATTCCGGGCTAGGAAACTGAGTTTTTTACAAAAAAATTTACCCATGGACATCCTGGCCATCCAGGAGTCCCACTGTCCATGAGGTTCCGAGGATGCTTGGAAACCATGCTCCTCCCTTCCCTATCCTTCTGGTCTGAGCACTGTGGGGTGCTTGTTCAGAAAAACCTTTTTTTTAAATTTTTATCATCTGAATCCTTCCTCGATGGCCAAGTCCTCATTGTCACATCTTTGTGGGCTGACGTGGTGCACGCTATCATCAACATTAATGCCCCAACCTGTGCATGAGAGCGTCAGGAATTTTTCTCATCAGTCAAATCCCTTCCATTACCCCTTGACCCTTTTGTAGTTGGCGACATGAACTGTTGGTTAAACACATCCACGGACCATTGGCCTTCCTCATCCCACACCCAGGGTCATGTAGAACTTCGCGTTCTAAAGGCCACCCTTGGGTTGTTAGATGCACTGCCGCGGCAAGCTCCACTGCTCAAAAACATGATGCGACCCCACATCCACAATGGCCAATTAAGGTCCATGTCCTGCATCGACCTTATCCTCGCGCTGGTGAAATTTCAATCCCATATTTCCCACTTCCACACATCAAAAATCGATTTCTCCGACCACCAGCTGGTCTTGATAACCTACCACTTACCTGTCACAGTGGCTAGGGATCCGCATTGGTGCAAACTCCACCCACCCAAACTCGCGTCACCAGGATTTTCCAAATGGGTGGAATCAGCAACTTCAGCAAAAGAATTTATTACACCATTTTACGCGGACCCAATTTCCACATGGTCAGCCTTCAAAGCGACTACCATCTGCCACACTCGCCACCTCTCCTCCTGATGCTCATGAGCTACATCTGCCATCATCTCGCGCGCTCTGGCAGAGTTGGCACACCTGGAGTCCAACATCCCAGCCATAGGCTACAGCCCTTCTTGGGGCTGGAAGTGGGCAGAAGCAGCTGCCCACCTCAACGCACTTGAAAGGCAACACAAACATCAGGTTTGTGTTCAGTACAGGGCAAAACACATTACAGAGGGTGGCATGTGCTCCGCTTATTTTTTAAAAAAAATTTGCACCGCGTTAAAGTGTGGCCTGCACACAGATGCGGAGGTCAGACAATTCCCTCGCGGATACACTGGCTGAAGTGGTGATCGAAATACAAAAGTATTACTCTGAGTTGTACTGATCTGATCCAATTCAGCCAGCCAAAATGGCGAAATTTCTCGATAGCACTCACATCTGCACCATTTCTTAATACTCAAAGTTAATGAATTTGATTACTCCAGATGAACTCTGATCCGCTGTCCACGCTGCACCAAATCAGAAATGCCCAGGCCCTGATGGCATTCTATATGAGTTCTATAAGAAGTACTTCATATATCTATCTCCACTGCTGCTTGCCTCTCTTAGCTAGAGCCTTCTGGATATGTGCCTTCTACCAGGAGGGCAAGAGGCCTTCACCATCACACTCTTCAAGAAAGGGGATAAGCTAGACCTAGCCAACTGGCGCCCCATTTTTTTAACCAACATGGATACAAAAATTTTAACTAAAATCATGGCTACCTGTCTAGGGATTGTAGCCTCTGCCACCATCACCCCAAAACAATTTAATTTCATACCCAGAAGGTCGATTTGGGACAATGTGCACTCTGTGGCTAACGCATGCCAGTCCACAGCCTCTGGGGCACTAGTATTATTGGACCAACAGAAGGCATATGATAGAGTAAACTGGGAATACCTCAGGGCCTGCCTCCACCAATTTCGCTTTCCCCCTCACTTCATCAGCTGGGTGATGATGCTTAAGGAATCTGCAACAATGGCAGTGCGTGGCCCTGGCTTCCTCACGGAAGTAGTCCGCCCTTAAAGGGGCCTATGCCAAGGGGACCCCCTTAGCCCACTTTTATATAACTTCAGCCTTGACCCACTACTTCAAAACGGGAATGCCCGCCTCACTGGGGTCCATGCACCAGGCCAAGCCCCAGTCAAGATGATGGCGTTTGCAGATGACTGTGTGGTCAGGGTATTCAATAATCAAGACGCACTCACGCTCGAAGCTCTCATCCAGGAGTACTTCTGGGTAAGTAATGCTGCACTGAACGCCTTCAAAACCGAAATCATCCTCCTTGGTCGGTATCAAACCTGCTAGGCCCCAGCGACCAATGCCCAGCCCGGCCCATCTGCTTGCACATGTGCTCGCCTTCCATGCTCACCCCACACCGCCCCACTTGTGCTCCCCTTCGTGCCACGCCCTACCATAGGGCCTGTCCGCCATCTGGGCGTGTGGGTGGAGGCAGACGGGTATGCCTCAGCAGTAATGGAAAGTCATATTCTATACAACATGACAAAGCGCATCGCCTCCCTCAGAGCCCACCCTACTTCCCTTACTGGCAGGGTTGTTTTAGCCAACTCTATGCTCCTCTCCAAAGTCTGGTTTGGAGCCCACGCCATCATCTTTTTCCCGGGTTTTTTCAAATCTATGTATGCCCTTCTACAAGGGTGGCTCTGGTCAGGCCGCCCACCGCCAGTGCAGCTTAAGGTCATGTTTGGCCCTTGTCGTCATGGTGTCATGGGCCTGCTCGACTTTAAAGCCCATGCTGCCAAGATCCTGGGCACCTGGATTGCAGCCATCACCGCACCTACGCTCCCCTCCCAACGCTGGTCCCACGCAGCCCGCTCCAACTTCTCCCATGCCCTGGGCCTTACCAATCTGTTGAACCCTCACTCCTTGATGAAATATTTGGCTTCCCACCCATCGGCCACAGGTCCTCACGGTACCAAAACCCACTTTAAACGAATCCTCTTCTCCATGCGGAGCACTGAGTGGAGAATCCATATTTGTGGACACACAGCCCAGAGAGGCCGCCCCTCTCCTCGGTTCACACAGGAGGTACAGGGGCTACCCATTCAAGATGGCTTGATCCCCCACACGACCCCATGTCCTATCCAGGGTGGACTGCCTGGACATGATGGACATCCCTTATTCCATTGAGACCCAGAAGACTATTTGGAAGTACGCACACCACCCTTTGTTGCTGCCCCATATCTGTTCCCATGTGTGGCGCTGCCTGAGGTGGGTGTACCATATGGCTGAGCGCTCTAACGCTTTACACTCATCCTGCATCATGTGTGGCCATTATTGAATGCTGTTCCACCGCCTGGAGAAGTGCCCTATTTCTAAAGCGATATGGCGTGAGGTGCAACGTCTGCTTTGCCAGGATCAGACACATCCCTTCAGTTTGTCTAGGGATATGTTTGCTTTATCTATGGTCTCCCATCTCCCACCCTCCCTCTGTGGTCTGGTGGTTGCAATCGGCATGTGGACTATCCACACAATTGTCTTGGATGCCATCGCAGGCTCCACCCCCACCCTCCCAAAAGCTGTCCACAAATTCTGGTCCCACTTGGTGGACCACTTTCATGCGTGGATGTTTGGGTACCTCCCACCGCGTCGCCATCAGCTGGTCTTCTCCTAGTTCCCAGTTTGGTTCATCAACTTGTACTCTTTCCTCCACAGGTGTTCAATTGTGGTTACAGCCCCTTTACACGTTCCCTCCTCCTCCCATAGTGGCGTTCCTGCTGGCAACAAGAGATAGCATCGCTTCTCTGGGGTGCCTTCCCTGTTACTAAGTTTCATTCTCTTTGTGTTTACATTTGGAAGTGTCCATCCCCTGGTCGGCCTTCCCCAAAATATATTAAATTAAATCAATAGTCAAAATGGGGACAAAAGTGACCCCTATCAAAATTTCGCCTTCTAGTTTAAAGAAACTTGAGGCTAAAAATGGGTTGGAACAATAAAATTTGGTATAGGTAGAAGATAGCTCATTTAAAATATATAAAAACTGACTGCTAGAATTGCAAGAATTTTTTCCCTCGATTAACTTTGGGGGAAGGGTCAATAGCAGGTAGGATGTGTCCTTGTTGTTAGGAATTAATAAATTCATTCTAGTTAAATCTCTTAAAAGTACATTCACTTCAGCTGTTGAACTGAGGTCCTAGGTTGTAATTGGTGGATAAAATATTTTTATTATCCAAAACCCCTTGAGGGATGTAATAGGGGGTTGGTTTCACTTAAAATTTGAACTATATTGCAGTTTGGGCGTGTGGGTACTATCAAAATCCTGACTTTTTTAAGGTTCGCTGGTGCTATTTGCACAGAAAATGAAAAATTAGCAGGAGCAGGAGTATCAAAACTATTACTGCTATAATAGAGTAGGAGATTTTAGCACCACTTAAATTAAATTATGAAACTTTACAACTATGAAGATAAAAAGTTCTTCTAATTTTTCTAGTGTCAGCAATGGGGTAAAAAGAGAACCCTATTAACATCTCACAGCTTGGTATCTAAACAATTTAAGGCTCAAAGTGAGAAGGGCAAGGAATTCATTATATGATGAGGGCAGCTTTATTAGGAAATAGTGGTTTTGACCCATTGGAGCGCTCAAGGCTAGCTTATCTCCACCTTAACGCCAAATGGTGGGGTACTAACAGGTATGATGAAACTGTAGGGAAAGGATTTTATATATTTAAACTAATCAGATGGTGGGAAAATTTTGCCCTTATGAGACCCCCTCCAGGTCTATAAAAGGGGCTGGTCTCCACTGAGGAGTTTGAATAAAATTACAGACGGGAAGTGGGGGGACCTGAAGAATGACTCCCCTGATTCCGCTGCAGGTTCAGCGTAACCCTAATATCAACAATAAGGGTATTTGAACCAGGATGGAGGATAGAAGGGTTACCCTGATTTGAGGTATTCCACCAAGAATCTACCAGGATCTCTTAGGCAATATTAGCTTCAACCACACCAAAAGCACTATTCTTACAGTATTGAACATGTAATTGTTTGACATTACCCCCTTTAAGAGTGATAGGGGGAGAATACGGGTACAGAAACTGGCCATAACCCAATTGACAATAGCTCCAGAAGCAAGGGATTTGATGAAATAATCATTCCCTCGCTTATAAGTCACTATGAGATGTCCTTCCCATATAGGCCTGAGAATTTCACTTCTAGGAGTGATTTAGTTGTGATAATACAGAATCAACTCTGATACTTGGAAGGAAGGAAATAAGAGGGATCCAGACCTCATTAGCTGCCTGAACCTCTTTAGTGACAGTCTTTGCAAAATTTGTCCAAGCCTCTGATTGTTATTGGATGAGATGATGTGCCAACTTTTTAGTAGCTTGCTCAGGGTCAGTCCTAGCAGAATTAATGTATTTGGCTTTCAAAGCTTGCATCCTAGGCTCACGACAATAAAACACATGAAAAGGAAGCATATTAAGGATCCGGTGGTAACTAATACTGTAGGCCATAAGGGCACTGGGTAAGTATACATCCTAGTGAAGAGGATCTGAATTGGCCATCTTTCATAGTACATAGACCAGGTTTCCATTAACCCTTTCTATTTTAAAATTAGTAGAAGGGTTATAGGGGGCGTAAAAAAGCTGTTGGGCCCCATTGAGGTATCTAGAATCTTAACCTCTCTTGAATTGAAGCTCTAGCCATTGTCGCATAGAAGGGCATTAAGACATCCATGACGGGTGAAGATGTTTGATGGAGAAACGTGGCGGTAGCTTTTACAGTTTGGCCAGGAAGAGCCACAGCTTCAAACCATTTGATAAAATGATCAATACCTACCAGGATATATCAATTACCTCCAGTAGTCTGGGGTATTGGTCTAACCATATCTAAACTTATTTTATGGAAAATATGTTTATGGTGGTAGTTTGGTATTGATACTTGGCCTTGAGGCTAGGCTTTTTTTTACAGGTCAGACAGTCATCCGGACTTCAGTTAGGGTCTTTATGATGCCCTCCTAGTAGTAGCGTTCTTTAACACACTCAAGGGTTTTTCATACTCCGCCATGCCATAGGATAGTTTGAGACTCCAGAATCACAAGTAATCACTCTGACGGCCTGAGACAGGGCAGCTAGTTTACACCTACTTTCTTGTATAGCTCCCCGCTCTCCACCTTGGTGTTGTGGGAGTGCCAAGCAAGCATCTTATGTATGGGCTCATCTTAATCAGCTCACGCATCAGGAGTCATTAGGAGGTCATGTAACCTCTCAGCTTCACTATTGTATAAGTGAAGGACAGGCAGCCGTGTCAACCCATAAAAGCTCATAGGGCGACTTCCCGCCTGATGCTTAATTGTCATACCATATTGCTGGAGCTTCAAAGCCCAACAAGTCAACCATCAAATGGGATTTTCATATTAACAACCACTTCAAGGAGGCGTGGTTGGTAATAATTTTGAATTAAGTCCCATTTAAGAATGGCCAATAGTTTTTTTACAGTGAGCAGGACAGCGAGGGGCTCCTTCTCAGTGACACAGTGGTTTTCCTCAGCCTTTAGAGAGCATCTTGCTGAAGTAGGAAACTGCATGACTAACCCCATGCTCATTCAATTGAGCCAAAATAGCTCCAATGGCATACTCAGAGGCATCCTTGAACAACATGAATGGCTTGCTATAGTCAGGGTGTCAGAGTATTGGCTTTTGTTGTAATAACATCTTCAAGGTCTCGAATGCAGCCTTTTTTTCAGCGCTCCAATGAAAAGGAGTGTTCTTAACCAAGAGGAGGACGAGGGGCTCACTGAGTTGGGCGAATTTGGGGATTAATTGAAGGTAACAACCCATCATGCATAGAAATACTTGAATGTCACTAAGGGTTTTGGGCGCCAGCATCTTGGATATTGCTTTGACCTTAGCTTGTAAAGGTTGTATACCATCTTATGAGATGGCGTTACTGAGGAAATCCAGATTCTTCTAGAAAAAGTACACTTGGAGGGCTTTAGTTTGATGTTAGATGCCCGCAAGAGTTGAAACACCACCTTTAGGTGCGTGAGATGCTTGTTGAACGTCTTGTAGAAAATAACGATGTCTTCGAGGTAGACAATCACATAACTTAAGGTCCTGCAAGATATGATCCATTGCTCTCTGGAAAGTGGGGGGCGCATTAAACAACCCCTTAGGTAGCAGAGTGGGCTGAAACAGGACCTCACTGCAAATAAGGTCACATTTCTCCTGGTCCTGTGGATAACAATCCATTTGCCAATAAATAATAGTTAAATCCATGGCAGAAAAGAACTTATATCCAGAGAGTCAGGCCAGAGCATTGTCATTATGGGTTATAGAATAACTATCCTTTTTCTGAGGTTGTTCCGTTTGCAGTAGTCCACAACTACTCGATGAGCTCCATTTTCCTTCTTTATCAGTAGAAGAGGGGACGACCAAGGGCTTTGGGAAGGTACCAGCAACCCAGCGTATAGAAACTGATTTATCTCCATCCGCATCTGTAGCTCATTAACTTTTGATTTGTGGTAGGGTTTGGATCAGATGGGACAAGAATCCCAATGTCAATGGTATGAGTCCAGCCCTTCATGTGCCCATAGTCAGTATCAGATTGAGAGAAAATGTCGCTATATACCTTAATCAGAGTGCAGACTTTGTAAAGCTCAGCTGGGGTTAGTTCATCAGCGATATGAACGGTAGGCAGAGTACATAACACATGGTCAAAGGGTAAGCCATTATCATCCATAGAACTAATACAGTAAATTTTCTGGATGTTCTCAAGGGTGATCAGCAAGCCTCTTCCGATCTCCTGATGCTTCTTGACGACCATATTAATCTTGGTGAGATTCCCCAGCAAGAGATTAATAGGTCGCTGATAGGCTGGGTCTAGAACGCCTGGTAATACTCTGGGCTCTAGAGGACTAACTCCGTTAATGCTGGCTAGGTTCAATTGACAGTTGTAGGAATGTTTTTAAAGTTAAACTTAGTGTAAATAACCCTTTGTTTATCCGCCTTAAACAAAAACCACTTCAGACGCATAGAAAGGGATACCTCTAGGGCATCCACTGATTGAGGCAACACTTTTGTATGCTTTTCAGCCATGGTTTAATGTGAGATAAGGTGGAAGAGGGAAACTCAACGGTGCAAGTATAATCTTTTTTGTTAAGCTCTTCTTTGGTCAGAATTAGAGGAACCTCATTGTTAAGCAAGGAAAGATAGACCTGCTTCAAGTTTGTAACCCCTTCATATTTCAGCATGAACTGGGTACCAATGAGTAAATTGTATGTATTAGTGGTCAAAGCCACTGCTGGAGCTGACAAGAGAAGCTTTCCAAAACGAATGGGCAGGGAAGAGTACGCCCTATGACGCAGATGCTGTTTAAACCCGCAGTTCCAAACTCTTGAGTGTAGTTGAGGTTAGGGGATAGCTTAATTTTCGCAATGAGCTTGGTTGACACAATGTTCACCGGGGACCCAGTGTCAAGGATAGCTTTAGCTCACAATATATTAATGGCAACCTCCACTTTGGTTAAAGTTACACCCAAGTTGGGGGAAAGAGTGAGGACCTCCTTTAGACAGAGAGTAGGGGCAAGTCGTTTGTCAGTTTCAGGGCACTTAGCATGGATAAATTACAGGGTATGAACACACTGGGTGGATCAGATCAGCGTGTCAATGAGCTGGTCAGCATCTGGCAGTATTATTAAATCTTAAACCCCTCAGCACTTAATGGAGATAAGTTCTAAGGGTGTCTTAACCATATCCACTCTCTCAGGGTTCAACCTGTTAGGTACCTCTACTTCACTTGGGGCCTCTAAAACATAATAACTAACATTTTCACTACCCCTTTCAGATTTGTTATCAGAGGGGTTATCAATGCACGTCAGGGAGTCTATTAGACTTGAGGTAAATTCAGGGCTTCTCTTATTTCAGGGAAAGCCCCAGGGCCGGTCATCTACCCTATTAACTTCTGGAGGACGTGCTGTGATTGTCACGGCTTTACATTTGGCCTTTTACATAGGGAATTTGAGCTGCCCATGGCTACAGGTTTTAACTAGAGATGGCCAAAGGAGAGGTGAGAGAGATATAAAGAGCATTTTGAAGGTATTTGACGATGGACCTACTTGGGGAGGCCGCTCTGGAGTAAGTGGAGAGAAAGGCAATGGGATGGCTGCAATTCACAGGCTGGCCTTTTGGAGCTGAGATGGATGTGAGCACTGCCCCATCACCGCAGTATCCTCTGGATATCCTCACGTGATGGGGGAGAATCTTGTGGAGGCAGCTCTGCGGGAGCAGGTTTACAGAGGGAGAGAGTTATAGAAGAGACAAGAGGGGGCGAAGTAGATTCTTGCCTCAAAGCTCCTTGCATAGGTTCAAGTTCATAGATTTCAGCCACCACTAGAAAAGCATCCTTAATATCACGTACATTTCAGAAGGAGTGCTTGACTGAAGAGATATGGATTGCCACGGAAGGATGGGGCGCTAATCCAGACAAGATAGCAGCAATAGCATCGTATAGTGATAGCATCTCTGCAAGCAATAGAGGTTGGGCTTCACTATAAAACCATTCAACAAAAGAGATGGTCAGCTTAACCTTTTTTAGGCTAAGGCACATAAAGGCCTGTTTTACTTTGCAGCCTCTGTGTGGATAAAATTCTTCAATGAGCGCTTGCTTAATATCCACTCATGTGTTGAGGGTGATCATGTGCGGAACCATTATCTCCTGAGCCACATGGTTCAAGCAGGGAAGGATGTACTTGGTTTTCTGATGATCAAATGCTCCTTCCATTGCAGGTTCATAAACAAAGATAAAGGAAGCAATAATTCACTCAACCAGGGTAAAATTGTCTTTAAAAAGGTGTTTATGAATACTAGGTTATGCCACATGAGGGCCTTGAGAATATTGCTGTTTGAGATTTTAAAGTCAAGACAAAGCATTGGTTTGTTGCTGTTCCAGAGTATCTATTCTGGGGTTAAATGCAGTGGGGGTTCGTGAGTGTTACTTTCCCCCTCACCTCTATTCTTTCAGTTTATTTTGTGCTGTACAGGCCCCATGTAGTGAGCACCACTTGTCAAATCCTGGCTTTTTAAGGCTCGGTGGTGCTATATGCACAGTATTCAACAATTTAGCAGGAGCAAGAGTATCAAAACTCTCATCTGCTGTTATAAATTTAGAGAATTTTTAGCACCACTAAATTAAACTAGAAAAATTTTAATTTATGAAGGTAAGAGGTTCTTATAGTTAATCTTATTAGTGTCAGCGATGGGATAAAAGAGAACCCTATTAACATGTCGCAGCTAGTATTGAAACAATTTGAGGCTTATAGTGAGAGTGGAAAGAATTTCATTATTGGCTGAGAGCAGCCTTACTAGGAGATAGGGGTTTCGACCTATTGGAGTGCTTAAGGCTTGTTTTTCTTCACCTTAATGCTAAATGGTGGGGTACTAACAGGTATGATGAAACTGTAGTGAAAAAATTTTATATATTTAAACTAATAAGATGGTGAAATTTTTTTGACCTTTTGGGACCCCTTCCAGGTCTATAAAAGGGGCTGATTTCCGTCGAGGATACAAATTAACTTACAGATTGGACTTGGAGGGACTTCAGAATGGTTCCCCCGATCCTGGTGCAGGTTCAGCGCAAACCTGATACCAACAATAGGAGTATTTGGATGAGAGTGAGGATAGAAGTGTTACCCTAACTCAAGGAATTCTACCAAGAATCTACCAGGTTCTTTTGGGCAATATTAGCCTCATTTAGAACTGAAAACACTCTTATTACAATTTTGAACATGTAATTGTTCAACAATGAAAAAACGTATATCAGTTGTGAATCCATAATTTGGTATTGGTAACCCTACTAAATTTAGAGATACTTATCCATAGCCTTAGAAGCCATTATTCTATGATAAGCCATCTAAAGGTAATCTGGGCACCCAAACAGAACACCTTTGAGAAACCAAATTTAGATCTTCACCTCCACTATAGTGGTGAGCTTAGAATAACTTGAGTAAAATTGTTATCATGCCATTATTGGCAAAGGACCTAAAAGACATAGTGGTTTGTTAAGAAGGTTTAAGGTGTTACATCCAATTCAATAATTTTAGACATTAAATAAATATTATTGATATTAAAATGTTAGCTATTAATCGATTTATTCGAGGTATGCTGACCAGGGGACAGACAGTACCGATCACAATACTCAAAACGGCAAAACAAACTACTAACCAGGTGGGAAGCATAAACTGCTTAACCCACCATGGCAGAGGGTGGGGAGGGGTCGGGGGGTTGGTTTTCAGAAAGACCCACCTCGATCAAGGGGTGTTGGTTACAGTACTGGATCAGAGCAGAGAGCCAGGGCGTTGGGGCATCTGCATAGTGGGGGCTGAGGTCAGCGTAGTAGGAGTTTTCCACTTCTGCATCAAGATAATGATGGGAAAGTGTTTCAACAAAAGCTGCGAGGAGAACTTCAGCTTCTTTGCGGGCTTCAGGAAGTTGGGTGAAAAGGGAGATACTGTGGCGGGTGATTTTGGCTGAGGGGTTGAATGAAGCAAGCGTTGCGACGTTCATAACAGCGATTTCAGCATCATTAAATAGTTTTGAGATGTCACTGCAGGGAGATTCAGGGAAGTCGGGGGGAAGAAGATGGTGGGCAGGCCATGCTGGAGCTGAGCCACTGACTGGGCCACCGCGGTGCGTAGTTTTGGGCAATGAGGAGAGGCCACCGCAGCTAAGGCGAGCTGGTGGTCACTTTGGAAGGGGGCTGTATTGGGTAGAGGAGCTAAATGGCGAGGGGTAGGGGTTTCATCGAAGTTGGGAAGGAAAAATTCTGCCCGACCATAATTGCCATGGCAGAGAGGTTGACCTGTATGCTTACTAATGAGGATATTACCTGATTCGTCAGTTTCGGCCAATAGATCCCATGGATTTTGGTTCACTGGAATAGTGGCATTTAAATTTGAGTGGGTAGGATTGGGCGAATGGGCAGCTGCTTGGGTGTGAATGTTGGTCCAAGCATTGCTCTGATTGGCTGGCTTAGATTTAGGTGGGAGAGTGAGGATGGAGGTTTTGGGTGGGGCTGATTTTCCATGTGGGCCCACTGAACGAGATTGGAGGGTGGGAGGGGGCAGCAAAGTGCCCCATACTGAACCTCCAGAGGGGGGCTCAGAAGTTGCATCAGCGGATTTGGCCTTAGGGCATGCTCTTTTTGCATGGTCGATGCCAAAGCAGAGGGAACAAATCTGCCTACCATTATTGACCCAAGCCCAAAAGAAATGATCTGGCGCTGCAGCCACACTAGCGCGGGGTGGAATTTGTTGGGCTATGGTAGGGTGGTGTGGTATGATGGTGGCTGTTGCACGAGGAGCAGCAAGGCGTTCTGCACCAGATGGAATGGCAAAGATGAGGTTGGGCTGAGTGCCATAAGCCATGAGCCCCGCGACCAACTGGTCATACAAAACCTGGGGTGGAAGGTGGGATGGGAGATTTGCAAAGGATACCACTAGCGTGGTGTCTGAAGGGAGGCGAGTACGGGTTGTGGGAATGGGGGTTTTTTTTATAAATTAGAGGAGTTTGTGCTGCCGCTTCAGCATCCTCCTCAGATTGGAACCCAACGTCAAAGTAGCCCTTAAAAGGGCGGAAGTCTATAAAGCCAGCTGGCGCAAAGGCTGTAGTGGCTAGGTAAATAATTGCCTTATCGGCATATGGGAACAAACGCCCATAGTCCACTCTGAGGCAATAGCGGATAGCAGAGCGAGGGAGGGCGAGAGGATGGGGGCGAGAAGGGTGGACGCGCGCCAGGTGGAGCGCTAAGTCCCGTGGGGGACAAAACGGTTGGAAGCAGTGGGCGGGCTGTTGGAACCCATCTGAACGCGCTTGCCTGCAGGGCGGAAAACGCTAGGTGGGGGTGCACTGCTACCCCACACTGGGGTGGCAGGCGGCAGAGCCAAGGACATCAAAGAATAAGTTTTTGGGCAGATGGCTGTAGATAAATAAACTTAAATTTAAAATCGCTCAAAAGTGACTTTGAGCGGTTAAAGAGAGTTTTAAAATGTTAGCTATTAATCATTATAATATTATTACCAACTAAAGCCTTGTTAAGAAGTTTTAAATTGCGTAAGATTTTGTTTAGATTACTATTTCTTAAAGCCTGAAAAAACTTAAGATTCAAGGATAATTGCGGCAGTAATTATGGTAATCTAGGATATTATACTACACTGGGAGTTGTGGACAAATCTTGGATGACACAGTTTACAAAAAAGCCAATAAAGGGATTTATATTCCATCTCACAATAAAGATACAAAATATTAAGAAAAAAGAATAGTTTTAAAAAAGAGAGATAAAAATGTTGTGTAGGCTTAGGAAATGGGGCATAGTTGAACCAGTGAAAGATTACATAGTAAGCCCAATGAAGGGATCAGAGATCATAGGTACTAAAATTAGGACTATTTTAATTATAACATTTTTAATTGGACATAATCAATTGGATAAAATTATCTTTGATTCATTTAATGGAAGAGTTATAATCTCATACTCAATTATTAATTATAATAAGGATCTGAACTTGTGAAAATTGGTCCAGGTACATTTGGTAATTAGGTGGTTTTACTGATTATATTATGTCCTAATACTTTGGACCAAGATTTAGAAATTAAAGTTTTGGTTGGTCTTGAAAACATATTACAGTAATATTAAATTTATTCTATTGACTTAAACTTTAGTCAATTAAATGAATATTGTAGTGAGATGCGGAATTATAACATAGCAAAATAATGCTTGGTGCTCAGTGAGAGGCCATTTTATTACTTGTGATCCTATTGTGGGAGCAACTATTGGCTACCATATCTCTAAGTTTCCCAGTTCATATTTAACAGATGGTGCGTCCACTTTTGACTAGACCCTATAAAGGGGTTTTAGGTGTGGGGCAACAACAGTACAAGGAGAAATTGCAGGGTTAATTTTGTAACAGCACAGGAAATTTCTCATAAGCATGAGGTTAGAAAGGCAATTTAATACTTTTCATGACTATAAAAATTGAGAACAGTGTTGTAATTAAATATAATTAAACTATCTACAACTTTTGAAAGTGAAACATATGGCAAAGGTGGGTTGAAAGCCATAAATACAAATATTAGCCTAACTTTAACTGGCATGCCTTACCAGATTTTGGGAATGAGTTTTCTTGCATAATAGGTGTTAAAAAACAACTTAAACTCCTATGCAACAATTCTTTAACCATTAAAGACCAAGTAAGGCTGTGATATAGCATAAATAAGTGAGGGAAATTTCAAGCCTAATATATATCAAATTATATCTACCATAAACAGATCTGTTATTACAAATATTTTTAAATTAAAAACATATTGTAATATTATAAAATAAATATAGCACTTTCCAGAAATAAGCCAAATATGACAAAATATACAAAAAAATAATATCTGTTTGAATTGAGAATGAAAGGGTAACTAATAAATCTTTTATAAAAACTCGTCACATAAAGATATGATTAAAGTTATATAGCATAAGATATACTGTTTAGAAATTCTATGGTGTATTATTTCTAAATATAATCAAGGGTCAGATAAAAAACTTCCCTTTCAAAGTATAATAATGACAACTTTTAACTTCTTGAAAGGGATCTCTATTAATGTTTTCATGTTTATAAACTGCCCTGACAGTGTAAAACTATGAGAGCTCAATTCATCTTTGGTTGCAATCTCATAATTTCTAATGGACCTGCAAAGTGATGTAACAATTAGGTTTTCTCAAGTTCTTTAAATGTTATGTTGTCAAAACTGACCCCAAAAAGAGAGGTTTCTTAATCAAATGTAGTTTAAAGTAATATTTTCTGCTAAAATCTTGGTTTAAAAATCAGTCATTGTAGGAATCCAGCTGATCATTGCTAGCTAGTGCTGGTCGCCTGCTGGATTCCACAAAGATTTATAAAATTTTTAAATAAATAAATAAATTTGCGCTTTTAAAAATTGGATTTTTATGAGTTTTATTAGGAGTGCGATAAGGGAAAAATGATGATCCTTGACCTCTAACTATCTAATATTTGTAGTGTTTTCGAGGGTCAAGGGGGAATTTGGGAATATGTTCAGAATAGCTGAACCTAGTCCAAATTAGAAATATGCAGGAAGAGCATATCACAACTTGGGAACCTGTTTCAAGGCAGCAGAATGAAAGAAAAGAAATTTTGATTGGTTAAAACGTACCCATGAGGTAACGTTTTTATGCACTTTAGCCAATCACCTCCCAAGAAATTTCTTGCACCTTGGGGGACCCCGGCCAAGCCTATAAAAAGGGGGATCCCCGTGCAGGTGCGCTGGAGGTCTTTGTTGGGGTCAGGGGAGTGCCTTCTGAGGATTTCCCTAAGGTCTGTGGTGAGGGCAGAGTAATCCAACAGCTGATTTAATAGCTAGTGCCCATACAGGTTTTGAACTGGTGTTACCTCAATTACTGGGGTTCCACTGAGAATCAGCCAGGGACTTTTGGCCGATTGCCTTGACTTTCTCATTTTTATTTTTAATAAACGAATTTTTAATGACATCAGAAAATCACAAATGGCTGACATTTCCCTTTTTTGGCAGAACTTGACCTACAGAATTCTTTTTTATAAGCTGCAAAAGTAAATGTCCAACATCACCCCCTCAAGAATTCTGAGGGGTGAATAGGGCTGAAGGAAATGGCCATGCATGTGATTAATAGTGATACCAGTAGGTAGGTTTTTGATAGAGTACTTGGTTCCTCTCTTTAAGATGATGGAAAAGGACCCTCCCAGGATGTTTCAAATTTACCGCTTCTAGGGGTGATGCGGTTATGGTAGTACAACACCATGTCAAAAACTTGTAAAGTGGGTAAGGGGGTTTGGGACTCATTTGCAGCCTGCCCTTCTTTTGTTACCATTTTGGCTAAATTGGTCATAGCTTCGGATTGGAGTTGAATTATGCGTTGAGCCAATCTCCTCATAACTTTCTCTGGTTCCACAACTCTAGAAGAGATTACATCCTTAGCTAAGAGGGCAGGTATGCCTGGTTCCCACCCATACAAAACACGGAATGGAGACATTGTAAAAATTGTTGATAGCTAATTTGGTATGCCATAAGAACACTAGGTAAATAATGATCCCAGTGAAGAGGATCAGATAAGGCCAGTTTGAAAAGAATGGAAACCAAGGTTCCATTTGCTCTTTCCACCGTCCCATTTGTGGATGGGTTATACAGAACCAAGAAAAGTTGTTGTGCTCTCATGGAAGTGGCCAGAATTTTGACTACTCTGGAGGTTAAGCTCTTGCCACTATTACAGAGTAGTACTTGGGGGCAACCGTGCTGAGTGAGGATGTGTTGATGTAAAAAGGTGGCGGTGGCCTTAGCTGTTTGAGAAAGAAGAGCCACGGCTTCAACGTACTTAGTGAGGTGGTCATTAGCTACTAGGATAAATCTGTTTCCACTAGTATACTGAGGAAAGGGACTTATTACATCTAAGCTGATGGTGTAGAACGGTTGTTGCGGGGTAGTTGGTTGATATTGGTATCTAGGCTTGAAGCCAGATTGCTTCTTACAAGTAAGGCAGGCCTCCAAGATATCAACGATAGATTCCATCATCCCATCCCAATAAAGCCGATCCTCAATCCACTCATAAGTTTTCTTTGCCCCTCCATGAATTAAAGTGGAGTGAGCTTCTAGGATAGCAGGTACACATTCTGAGGGCCAAAGGTAAGGTAGCCATTTTGTCCCCACCTGCTTATACAACTTCCCATCTTCAGCTTTAGTGTTACAGGAGTGCCGGGCTAACATCTTTTAAACAGGATAATCCTCATCCTCAAATTCACTGGGGGTCATTAAAAGGTCATGTAACCTCTCTGCCTCACTGTTATCCAAGTGAAGGACTGGTAGCCGGGTGAACCCATCAACATCTAAGTGACAGGTTCCAGCACGGTGTTCAATCTTCATGTCATAAGGCTGGAGCTTTAGGTCCAGTGAGCTAGCCGACGATAGGATCCTTCATATTCTGTAACCAATTTAGAGATGCGTGTACAGTAACTACAGTGAAGGTAGTTCCATATAGAAAAGGGCGGTAGTGCTTTACAGCCAACAGAACAGCAAGGCACTCCTTTTCCGTGACACTGTAGTTTCTTTCAGACTTTGACAGCATCTTACTAAAGTAGGAGACAGGATGATCTACACCGGTTTCATCCAACTGGGCTAAGATGGCTTCAACGGCATAGTCCAAAGCATCAGTGAATAAGATGAAGGGTTTATTAAAATCTGGGTGCCATAGGATATGGCGTTGTTGCAGCAGTTGCTTCAGAGTTTCAAAAGCATCCTTCTGTTCTACACCCCACTGAAAAGGAGTGTTCTTGATCAATAGGCGGACAAAGGGCTCACTGAGTTGAGCGAACTTAGGGATGAACTGATGATAATACCCCATCATCCCTAGAAATACCTGAATATCCCATATACTTTTAGGGGCCTGCATCTTTGAGATGGGTTGAATTCCTTCTTGAGAAATGAAGTGACCAAGGAAATCGAGTTTCCTTTGGAAGAAGGTACACTTTGAGGGATTCAACTTTATATTAGACTGATGTAACAGTTGAAACACCTCCTTCAAGTGATCAAGATGCTAATTATATGGTTCTGAGAACACCGTGATGTCATCAAGATAGACGATGACACAATTCAACTTGATGTCTTGTAAAATGTGATCCATTGCACGCTGGAAAGAGACAGGTGCGTTGCACAACCTTTGAGGTAACTGTGTAGGTTGGAAGAGACCTTCACTACAGATAAGAGCGCATTTCTTCTGATCTTGAGGAGAATTTTCCATTTTCCAATAGCCGCTAGCTAAGTCCATGGCAAAAAAATTAGAGCTTGATAGTTGGGCTAAAGCGTCATCAATAGGAGGAAGAAGATAGCTATCCTTTTTTGTGAGGTTATTTAACCTGTGGTAATCCATGACTATCCGATGTAATCCATTCTTCTTTTTTTATTAGCAAGAGAGGTGAGGACCAGGGGCTTTGTGAAGGAACTAACAACCCCCATCGAGCAAATGTTGAAGTTCTGTCTTCATTTGCTGTTCGTTCACTTTTGATTTGTGATAAGGATTTGACCAAATGGGATGGGCATCACCCACATCAATGGAGTGGCACCAACCCTTCATGTGACCATAGTCAGTATCAGATTTGGAGAATATATTACTATAGTATTTGAGGAGAGTGTGAACTTTTTCCAGCTCGTCTGGGGTCAGCTCGTCCGAGATATGGACGTTGGGTAAGGTACATACCTGGTTATCCGTTGGCAGTCCCATATCCATCATAGTACCAATGGAGTGAATTTGTTCAATGTCCTCCACAGGGACTTACAAGCCTCTGCCAATCTCTTGGTGTTTTTTACAACTATGTTCTTTGAGGTGAGGTTCCACAATAGCAAAGTAATTTGCCTTTGATAATCAGTGTCAAGAATGGCAGGTAATACCCGAGGCTCCAAGGGACTGATGCCCTCAACGCTAACGAGGTGTAACAAACAGTGACATGGAATTTGTACCGTGACTTCGGTGTCAATCACTCGTTGTTCACCAGGCTTGATCACGACCTCATCTGCAGCATAAAAAGGTATACCTTCCCTAGCATCCACTGAATTAGGCAATCTCTTTGTGTGACTCCCAGAAGTTGTATAAGATAAAGGTATTGCTGAGAAGGGGTATTCAACCAGTCAAGAGTATTCTTGCTTATTGGACTCTTTATTGGATAAAACTAATGGGACTTCATAGTTGAGCAATGAGAGGTAACCTTGCTTCAGGTTGATTATTCCCTCATACTCAATCATAAACTGAGTGCCGATGAGCATATTATATGAGTTGTTATCTAAAGCCACAGCAGGGGCTTATAAAATAAGCTTCCCAACTCGAATGGGAGGGGAAGAGTATGCCCCAATAGCATGAGTATTGTTGAGGCCAGCGGTTCCAAATTCTTGTGAGTACTCTAAATCAGGCGCTAGCTTTATCTTCTTAATAACATTAGCGGAGATCACGTTGAATGGGGAGCCAGTGTCCAAGATGGCCAATATACGAACCTTTTGAATAACTACTTCAACCTTAGTGAGAGTCCCTCCAAAGTTAGGCGACAGAGCTAAAATCTCTTTAAGCCATAAGGTGGAAGTGAGTTTTTTGCGGTCTCAGGGTAATTATTCATGATGATTTGTAAGGTATGAACACGCTGAAGAGGGTGAATCAAACTAGCTAGGAATTGATCGCCATCACTGGCAGTGTCAATCACTTGTGGACACCCTAGGATTTGACTGAGGTACGTTTCCTCAGGGATGGTGGTCTCGTCTACTCCTCCAGCGTTTTTGGTGATCAGGAACCTCTACCTCTGCGGGAGCTCCAAGTATATAGTAGCCAAAATCATCATAACCCCCCTCAGATTCGTCCCCAAGGGTATTCTCAACAACTGGCAAGGCCACTATGGAGGTAGTAGAGATGGCCACAGGAGATTGAATAGCCTTAGGGCACGGCTTTAACAGCTTAGCTGGAGGGGTAGGCACAGCAGCTTTAGTGAGCTGGTGTTGACGGATGGTTGTTACTACCTTACAGGGTTTTGATTAATATGAAGTAGTAGTAACCTTTTTAGGTTGCGCAGAGGGAGCAGGTCTCAACTGATCAACTTGTGGTAACTCCTCAATAGCTAGAGCTGGAGGGATCACCTCATCTTCCTTGTTTGTCGCATATTAATGGAAATCAGCAACATCTATTAGCGCCTCCTTTAGATCACGGATATTTTGGAAATTGCGTTTCACTGAGAAAATATGCCTAGCAGAGAGGGCTGAGAAGCTAAACCAGTTAACAGGGCAGCGATAGCATCATCCAGGTGAGCATGTTAGAGGTTGTTAACCTTTGCGCAGTGAGGTAGAACCGTTCAGCAAAGGCAAGGAGTTGTTCATCCTCATACATGCTAAGGTGCATAAAGGCCTTTTTTCCCTGAGTAGAATCTGCTTAGATCCAAATTCAGCCACAAGAGTCTCCTTCACCTCTGCCCAAGTGAGCGAAGGGTTCAGGTAAGGAACTATCATATCTTTTGCTAGGCGATTTAAACATGGAAAAATGTACTGAACTTTTTGAGTATCAGTTGAGCCACACATGACAGCTTCATAAACTATAAAAAAAGTATTGATGTTTCCTTCGCCAGGATGAATTTTTCCATATGGGAGAAACTAAGAGGGAGCTGCTCAAGCTCCTTAAGGCGGGATAAGGCACTCGCAAATTGCTCCTCAAGAGCAATGATTCTGGTTATACAGATATCCCCTATAGTGAGCACCATTTTGTAGGAATCCAGCCAATTCTTGCTCGCTGGTGCTGGTCGCCTGCTGGATTCCACAAAGATTTAAAAAAATTTAAATAGATAAATAATAAATAAAACTCTATTAAAATTTGATTTTTATGAGTTTTAATAGGAGTGCAATAAGGGAAAAATGAAGATCCTCGACCTCTGACTATCTAGTAAAGTAATTTTGAGGGTTGAGGGGAAATTCAGGAATATGTTTGGAATAGCTGAACCTAGTCCAAATTTGGAAATATGCAGGAAGAGCGTATCACAACTCTAGGACCTATTTCAAGGCAGCAAAACAAAAGAAAAGGAATTTTGATTGGCTAAAACGTACCCATGAGGTAACGTTTTTATGTACTTTAGCTAACCACCTCCCAAGAAATTTCTTGCACCTTGAGGGACCCCCTCCAAGCTTATAAAAAGGGGGTCCCCGCGCAGGTGCACTGGAGGACTTTGTTGGGGTTGGGGGAGTGCCTTCTGAGGATTTCCCTAAGGTCTGTGGTGAGGGCGGAGTAATATGACCAGCCAATTTAATAGCTAGTGCCCGTACAGGTTTCAGAATGGTGTTACCCCAATAATTGGGGTTCCACTGAGAATCAGCCAGGGACTTTTGGCCGATTACCTCAACTTTCTTATTTTTATTTTTTATAAACAAATTCTTAATGACTGTCAGACATTATCCTTCTTGACTTTTGAAAAAAAATGTTGGAGGTAAGAATGCCCCCAAATCTGTTACCATAATTGGCCCATCACTTATCCAATCTTTGAATAATAATGTAGTTATCAATGATATGAGCACCAACAGCAAAAAGACCTTGGCGGATTCTTGGTGGAACCCTATCTTTTGGGAAAATATGATTTATACCCAAAATTGGCTTAATAAGGTAAGAACTGATAATAGGATTGCTCCAACTTCTCAGCCAAATTTGAGGTGTTTGTTACCACACGGGTCTGATCACCTCTGAGGCGAGAAGATTTTACTTGTCAATGATTGGGTGGAAATTAAAAAATCATTACCACATGAGTCTGACCATCTCTGAGTTGAGAAGATTTTACTTGCTGGTGATTGGATACAATCTATCAAATTGTTACCACATGGGTTGGTTTTGCCTAAAGATAATTTAGCTTTGATCTGATAGGCCAAAAGCCTATATTTCCTAATTTGGATGACTCAGCTTTATAATACTTTAGCCCCAAATACCCATGGTCCATGGATGAAAACTAGTTTAAATAGGAAA